>JALXJV020000017.1:7367442-7391377 GCA_024633595.2 Lepomis macrochirus | reverse complement strand
TGTCTGGATCTCATCCCACATAAAAAGGTAATTTAGTTGATTTTTAAGTGTCACAGAAAGCTGGGACAGTTTAACAGTAAAAGTCTCAGTGTTGTTTTTACTAAATTGTGATCATCTTGTGTCATGTTTTCGTTTCAGTTCACATTTGCTAAGATTTGGTTGCTCTACGCTCAGTTTGAGATCCGGCAGAAAAACCTGCAGGGAGCCAGAAAGGTCATGGTAAGATTCCCCAGAGCTGATGTACTTTAGATCCGGACCAGCGTGCTGATATTATTGGCTGTTATGAGCTAATTTCAGATAAATCCTTATCGGTGTTTATAACAGCTTATAAATGACAATTAAAAACCAAACGAAGACACAAAAGACGGGTCCTTCACTGTTGGTATAGTGTTGTCATTTCATATGTCTGTGTCATAGTTATCCAAGGTTCAAATCAAGGGCAGCTGGACCTCAGATATCAAAATCCCAAATCAGTCAGGATGTCATTTACTTATATCAACATAGAGACCAGGGCGAAAAAAAAATGGCCAAATGAAAGACCTTCATAGACTGTCAGCATTATTATTTTCCTTTTAATTTAAGCAGGTAAATGTTTAATAAAAATAAAAATCTGCAGAGTTCTAACACTAACAACAACACAAACCTCACAAACAGACCACCGTAGTTTTTGACTATAAGACAGCTGTCACACACAAACATAATTTCTCTTCATTTCCCCCCTCAGGGCACGGCGATCGGTAAATGCCCGAAGAACAAACTGCTGAAGGGCTACATCGAGCTTGAGCTGCAGCTGCGTGAGTTCGACCGCTGCAGGAAGCTGTATGAGAAGTACCTGGAGTTCAGTCCGGAGAACTGCACCACCTGGATCAAGTTCTCGGAGCTGGAGACGATCCTGGGAGACATCGAGAGAGCCCGCGGCATCTTCGAACTCGCCATCGGACAACCACGACTGGACATGCCAGAGGTAATGATACCAGTTCTGTTGATCCAACCTTTTATCTTTTTTATGGTCTGTAGACTAAAGAAATCTCAAATTTCCCAACAAAGATACAAAGAATTATTACATTTTGGTATTGATTTGTTGAAGGAAGTTAGAAAAACGTAATGTTATTGTGGACAGATGCCCATTGTGTAAACATTTAACTGGATTTGATGATTATAGGAAGACATTTCGGCTCAAATGAAATCACAAAGTAGAAGTAGAAATAGACATGGCAGGAGTTTATTTAAAGGGTAACTTCAGTATTTTTCAACGTGGACCATTATGTCCCCAAATGAGACAACACTTTTTGATTTTGGTTCGGTATTGAGCGAGCGAGCAGTAAAAGCAGGCTGTTGCGCCCCATCAAAGTACGTTCACTAAAGTGCCGGTTTTTGCTGCTGACAGGTTGTGGAAAGGATCCCTACAGAGAGAGACCATTTTTAAACAGTTAGATCCTTTTTGTTTAACCAGAAACTAAATCACTAGATTCACCAGACTCCATTGGGGGGAAAAAAGTATCTTTACCTCTCTGGTCTACAGCTGCCTCCTCAACCAGGGCAGTGACAGACCAGCAACACCTCTGTTCTGGAAGATAAAATGTCTGTTTTTATCAGTGGAGTCTGGCTTTGACAAGAGTAATAGCCTGCAAGGATTACTTTGCAGTTCACTCGCTGGACTAAGTTAAAAAAAATTTGTCATATAGACACAAAAACATGAGAAATCAGGTTGAAAAATACAGAAGTTGCCCTTTAATATCTCTCCTTTCATTATGTTTCTTCACGTCATGACTGAAATGCATTTAAGTTGGTGATGGTCTTTCTTTCAGACTGACAGCATTAGGCTTCTACATAACGGACACAGTTTGGTCGGCACATAGAAATGTATTTGTTGATAATTTCAAAGTGTCTGTCGTCTTGTTTTAAGGTGCTGTGGAAGTCCTACATTGACTTTGAGATTGAGCAGGAGGAGTATGGAAACACCAGAAACCTTTACAAAAGGCTGCTGCAGCGCACCCAGCATGTCAAGGTGAGAACTGCAGTGCTCTCTAAATAAATTCTTTCCAAACCTGAAAAGATTTGAATTCAGACAATCTGTATGTAAATCTGATCGTAGCTTTCTCAACCAACCAACCAACCAACCAAGCCATCAGTAATAAACTCTCACTCTCTTCCTCCTCGTCTTCGCTCAGGTTTGGATCAGCTACGCCAAGTTCGAGCTGTCCATCGACAGCCCCGACAGGCTGCAGAAGTGCCGGCAGATCTTCGAGGAGGCCAACAAGAGCATGAGGAACTGCGAGGAGAAGGAGGAGCGGCTGATGCTGCTCGAGTCCTGGAGCGACTTTGAGAAGGAGTTCGGCTCCGACAGCACCATGGAGAGGGTCAGGAAGCTGCTGCCAGAGAAGGTGAAGAAGAGGAGGAAGCTGACGGCCGAGGACGGGGTAAGAACTGGACTTTTAGTCCCTTATATTTATCCCTGTGAAAACATAGCTATTAAACTTAGTGTAAATAACTCCTGATGATTAACAAAATATTAATCCGTAACTACTTTAATTATTAGTCTGTTGTTGTTTGGTTCCAGCTTCCCAAATTTGAGGATTTGCCACTTTTCCATAAATGATAGATCAGAATTACAGTGATTTGTTGTTGCTTTAGTTTTTAATTCACTAATTGGTGAGTTTTTGAGTTCACGGCTCCAGCAGATAAATCTACATCTCTGCTCCTTAGTTTAGAAACTTCCTAATCACTTGTTTTACAAAGAAATGTTTAGATTTTAGATCTTTAATATAAGAAGGTCTCTGTTTGCTTTGACTCTGCTCTGTTAGTCTGGACTGTGGCCGTACAGTACCGGGGTCAGATCATTACATCTGTAGACATTAAGCTGTTTTATGCGTAACTCATGACTTTACTGTGACATGAGATTAAATATAAGTTTATCCCCGTTTTCAAAACAGAATGTGTAAAATCTTAAGTCTTGGATTTATCTGATGGGGAATAAATAGAGATTTTTGAAATACTGTTCTATAATTGATCATAACCACGTCAGTAAGTCATTTATCACACAAAATAAACCTTTTCTGGTTCCAGCAAATGAGACCATGCTGCGATTTTTAGTAGTTTAATCAATTAGTTGTCAAATTTTAAATTAACCTGCAACTAGTTTGATAATCGATTGAGTCTTCTATCAAGAAAAAAATGTTAAAATTCTGATTTTAGCCTCAAATCTAAATAGTTTCTGGTTTCTTTACTTCAATATGACAGTAAACTGAATATCAGTGCGTTCTGGACAAAAAAAGACAGAACATCGCTTTGGGAAACACGATTTTCTGAACCAAACAACGAATCGGTTAACCATGAAAAAGATCACCAATAAAAACAATCATTGTAAACAGAAAATCTGGACTGTTGGTTGGACCAGACGTTTAAATATTGCGATGAAGTTGAATGCTGTTGATGTAGTCTGAGTCGCAGTCACAATCTCTTCCCTGATTCTTTCAGTCGGACGCGGGCTGGGAGGAGTACTACGACTACATCTTCCCAGAGGACGCCGCCAACCAGCCCAACCTCAAACTGCTGGCCATGGCGAAGATGTGGAAGAGGAAGCAGATGGTGGAAAATGAGGTTCCAGAAGAAACTGAAGCGGCAGCGGGCGAGGGGTCGACGTCGTCGCCGTCCTCCGATGACCCCGCAGCTCCTCCCGAAAACCTGCCGGAAAACGACTCCGACGGAAACGCGGCGACCGAAAAAGAGCAGGAGAAGACGTACGACGATCGAGACGACGACGACAGCAGCAGCAGCAGCAGCGAGAGTGACAGTAATGATGAAAAAGACGGAGAGAAGGATAAGAAAGAGAGCCGGAGCGGAGATGAAGATAAAGATTAAGTTGATGTTGTTGTAGGAAAGTTTCCTCGCTCAGGGACACGAGGGGAGCGACGTTCACCGTGAATGGATTTTTTTCTACTGATCTGTTTTTCTAACAAAAACAAACAAACCCGGCTGACGAGCAGTCTTTATTGTACGACCATGTTTTCTGTGTAACGGTGCCATTAGACATACAGAAAGTCAAACTCGCTTGTTGTCTTGTTTCTTCAGCAAAAGTTCATGTGTAATTCAAGGAAATTAAACTGAGTGGATACAGAGAGCTGGAGTCCCTGCCTACAGCCCCATGAGAGCTTGTTTCAGGAACAATATGTGCAGCCGTCAACAGCAAGACAATGTTTAATGTTTTGTGAATAACACTCATTATGTTTGACAAGTTTACAAGATAATTTTGTCCATCAAGAAGGTTTCAGTTTGTCTTAAAACCTCAGATTGAACTACATCTCCGGTCTCACACAGTATGACATGTCAGCGCTGTGATGCTAAGCTCGCTTGGTTACTACTACGTCCTGTCATTATCCTCACGTGGAAGCTCTTTAACTTTCAGTCATTGAGAAAGAAAGTTAAGACATCACATGCGGCAACAGTATTTGTAGTTACGTATTTTCAGTGTTATAGTTATATGACAAACTGACTCTCTTGACTTGCAGAATTATCTTTTTCAGAGCACATATAAAACAGGATCAGAAAACTGTCTCTCGTTGTTGACTTCCGGACATGTTTTTCTGAAAAAGGTCCCATGGTGGTCCACCGGAAGGGGAGGGACTTAGGCTCTCTGAGGGAATACAAAGTGTGTACAACCCGTGGCTCTCTGACAGATTGACTATGTACAATGTAACTGAGCAGGACCTGTAATCAAATAATTCACACGTGGTCCTCAGGATAAAGCGGGCGGCGCGTCAGAGAGCCACAGTCTGCTGTTATTCGATGTCCTCCGGTCTGACAGGATGAGGCAGCGGGATGATCGACTTCTTCTCTGTGTCCCTGGACAGAGCTTTCCTCATGTCTGCAAGAGGAGAGAAAGAAATAAACTGTCAGCTTTTCGACCCTCCTGAGCTCCTGCAGCTGCTCGCTCTGCAGAAACAGCGCCCTCTTCTGTCGTGTGATATGAAGCCAAATAAAGGCTTTGTTTGTAATACTCCTCCAGAGTTACCGTGGTGATCGAAAGTCAAAACGCATCAAGTTAATCAAAATACATTTTTACATTACATACTATTTCTACAGTAGAAGTGTTGCCAGTGTTTTTTATGCATTATCCAGCGTAACAGGAAGATTGTTTCCTGGAAAACTCTGTTGGTGCAGCATTTCTTCAACCGGCTTTTTTAAAAAATGTTTTGAGTAACAAACAAAATTCCATGAGTTAGGTCATCAGACATCTCAAAACCTCTGCAAATAAATCTGCAAGGACTGATGCCACTAAAGGTGAGTGAGAAAATGTTTTACTGTTACTTAAAAGGGGTTACATTTTTTTGTTTTGTGAGTAATTGGGACAAAACTTATATTTTTAACCGTTAAACTAACAGAATGAGGCAGCGGGCAACCAGCAAGTTCTGTGAGGTAAAATTTGTGTTTTTGTCAATGGAGTCTGGTGGCTTTGACGAGAACGATACAGTGACTGTTTAAACAAAAATCTTACTGTTTAAAAAAAGGTTTATTTATGTAGGAATCTTTTCCATAATGTTGTCAGACACCTATAATAACAATCTGAGCCTGTCAGTAGCAAAAACAAGCACTTTACTGGACGTATATTTTAGGCCGCACTGACTGACCTGTTTTTTTTAGTTTGGTAGCAGTGCCCCATTCATAATTATCATTTTTGATTAGTTTTTGGGCCTTTGGGTTTCAGTTTCAGCAGCTCAGTACTTGGATGCAACAGCTCAAGTATCAAAGCTTCCCACCAGCACCTGAATGCACCACGGTGGTCACATAACTGTCTGTACTTAAAGCTATATTACCATTCACATTTAATTTAACAAACCTAAAATTGAGCTCAGTGTTTTGAAGTCAAGTAGGTTGATAGTCGCAGTCTGCTGATATGAACTGAAACCAACAGCTGCCTGAAAGTGAATTAAACTGAAGCTTTGACAAACACTTGAAAAGAGCCAAATTCATCAGGTTCCGTTTCTGTAACTCACCATAAGCGTCTTCGTCCGGTTCTCCGTTGCTCGCCGAGTAATACTCGATCACCGTCCTGTAGACGCTGTAGCCCAGACGCTTGTACATGTTCACCGCCACTTGGTTGGAGACTCGCACGAAGAGATCCACGAAGAATCCTCCCTTCCTACAAAACAACATTAAAGTCACAGTAAAGTCCTTCATGGTGAGGAGATGAAGAGATAGAACCATCCAAACAAAGGCTACGTGTGGGGAGAAGAATATGCCTTGTGTGATTGAACGTGTTTTCTGGGCTTTGATAGTGAAACATTCACACAGCAGAGGAAATATTAGGTCTGATTTGTTTGTAATTTTGGTTGAAGTCCTGATGTGGATATGTAGAAATTTAAAAATGCATTATTTTAACCAGATTTTAAAGATCTCAACGTGAAACATTTTCCAGAAGCTGTGTGTGAGAAGGTACAAACCTCTCTGAGATTTCCTCCAGCATCTCCATGAGTTTGGCTGCGAGGCCGAGTCTCCTGAACTCCGGGGCGACGGACAGAGCGGTGACGTGACCGTGCCACTCCTCCCGAGCCACAGATCCCTCCGCCTTCCCCATAACTGCAAGAAAGCAGCGAGTCAAGAGTCACACAAACTTTACTGAGAGATTTACAAACCAAACACAGGGAGAAAGGGAAATATTTGTTTCTATACATGTAATACATGTAGTTTACATCTTGTTTATAGTATATCATCTTTTCTTTCTGATTTGTAACAACTATATTTGGTTTTGTTTTAGTCCTCAACAACACCAAATCTGATGGATTAAGGTTGATGGATTAGGTTCAATCATCCCAAACATATTTATATGACATGCAGAAGAACTTACTGTAGCCCATCAGCTCACCACCAGGAGCCTCTGCAACGATGAAGTACTCCGGCCAGTGAGCGAGGTACTGGAGGTAAAACGGGATCCCATACTGGAGGGCCAAGGTCAACGAAAAACTATCAGCTTCTGTAGCATTTAAAACACTCTGAGTTATATGAAGGGGGTTAAATATTAGAGAGGAAACAGCTCTCTGTGTAACGCAGATCAACAGCAGCACAAACTACTTAATAATATATGTACAACAAGCTGGCAGCTGAGTGTTAAATATTAATTAAAAGTTATCTAAAAATCAGACATAGTAAATTATTAATTTTATTAGATTATTAATTCATGACAAATGACACATTCACAGGTGATATTAAGTCATCTTAAAATGAAGGATACAGTTTCTGTCAAAGGATCCAGGTTGCTGTTGAACATAAAACAAAGATCAGTTTGTCCTGAGTCGTTATTAATCAGTTTGCCTAATCAATAAAAAGTTCAGAGAATTTCAGTATATTTTGTAAAGACACAAACACACCAAACTCAATCGAATAATTGTAAAAGTTTCCATATTTAACCTTATTTACGAACATTAATGTAAAATATAATTTCAAAATATATTAATTTGATTAGGGTTTATCGATAAATACAGAGTACAAAAGACATAATATGAAATTACACATTAACAACTGATGACTGTGGCTGCTTATGCTAACGTAACTAGGTTAGCTAACAAATAGCACAAGTAGGCAAACACATTAACACTTTTCACTGAAAGACAGTTAGTTGACTGATTAAAATATGTGCCGATTATTCCAGAGGATGGTAAAGTTTCACAAGGTGTTTCAGTCAGGCTTTTACAAATATCATTTTTGCCCCAAACAAAGGGAATACTTAATTCTCAAATTATTTGAATGGAGTTTGGCACAGCATTCATTCCAGCCAGCAGTCTGCCCGTGGTTAGCCTGCTATCGCTGCTGCGTAGCAAAAACAGGATGTACAGATGCCTTTAGCAACAAATAGAACAACAAACAGAACCAAAATAGTAAAAGTGACAAGGTTTGACTCACATATTGTTGAATTTAAATAAATCATCGCAGGTAAACGGTCTTAATGTTGTCATCTTGACTTGCTGCTGTGTGGCCTTCCACCTGGAAGAGGAAACGAGACATCGGCTCAATTTAAAAGGCTAAAAGAGCAGCGCCCCCTGCTGACACGGAGGTAATACACACGAAAATAATACTTTCTCACCTAACAGGAGCTCAAAACATCTACAGCAGCAAAATGCAACATGCACATTAATGCAGCAGGAATAATAATCCAGAACCAGTCAATAACATTTTCCTGTACTATGAACACTACTTTCTCTAAATATTCTGACTTTTCATTCTTGTTTGACTTCACTATTCCTCTTTGTTATCACCATCTGCTGTTTAAATGATTAAAACACATTGTTTTTCTGAACAATTTCAAATTACAGTAGGCTGAATCTTCATGTGAAGGTGGGAAACAGACCAAACTTGACACACGTACAAATCCTGAGATTATTTTTATTCTAAGGAAACACAGGGCCGTTGTTTTTTCATTCTCATGAGATGAACTGAAGCTGCAATTGTCGCCATAGAGGGAAGGAAACCATTTAAAGGAAGAACATGAGAAAAAACACTAATATGTAAGGCCAGATATTAAAGGATCAGTTCACCAAATTACATGAAATGTGGCCACAGAGACTTTGCAAACCTTGTTTTTAGCCTACACGATTGTCAGAAATGCATCTTGCTAAATGTAAATACAGCTGAAAACATGTAAAAGAGGCTCAGTTAATAAAAGAGGTTTTAACAACACTGTGAATCATCACAAACATAAGAAGCCCTTAAGCATGCAGTCATAAATGTGCGCTTTGTATAATTAGGCTGATGGGTCCGGTGGTATGTAGGATTTGCTGCGGACACACACATAATCAAAAGATCGGTGGTTCGATCCCCCCGGCTCCTCCTGTCTGCATGTTGAAGGGTCCTTGGGCAAGACACTGAACCTCCTGGTGGCTGTTCCATCGGTGTATGAATGTTAATTTTTGTTCTGGCGAGCAGTTGGCACCTTTTCCTCCAGGCCATGAATGCATGTGAATGTGACTTTGAGCAGTCAGAAAACTAAAAAGGCCTCACACACACACAAACGACCAAACGTATGATCCCCTGCAGGATTTCACCTGGCGGAGACAATAAGCACTCTTAAACACAAAGTATTCCTGAGACTGATGGGATTGTCATCAGCGTTGCAAGTGTTTGATCGTAAACCAAATTACTAGATGATGATGATGGCGCTAAAGAAAAAGGAAGTTCATCATGGATGTTGTAATTCCATGACGTCATCCTGAGGTGGACATGGATGTGTGCACAGACTTTCTTAGAAATCAACCCAATAGCTGTGAGGATGGTTAAAAATACACCAACAAGGTGTCTTCACAGACTCTGTGTCCTTGTTACCCGCAGTGAACTTTTTTCATAGGAACTCTTTCTTCTTTGTTTTTCACTTGAAACTGACAAACAGTGGCGTAACTACCGTATATGCAGGGAGTTAGAGTTGCATGAGGGCCCTCAGCAGTTCTATACATAACTAAACTCTCATGGTAGTAAATTATTTAGTTATGTGAAGTAATTTGACGACTTATATCTTCTACAAACAGCTGACTTTCCATGTGTTGCAGTAGTCAGTGAATAAAGCCTCGTACTTCATGGTGTCTGTTTCACACTTGATGTCACAAATATTCAATAAAAATACAATAACATCAAATCCTTTGAGATACAAACACTCCACTGCCACATAACTCTGCAGTACATCTAAATTACGTTTAAATGAGGCGGAATTTATGGGCGATTTTATGTTAAATGTGTGCAACATTGGCCCATGAGAGAATTCTGGGTAATATTATTTGACTTGCGTGTTCTATCACCTGCTGCGTTCAATCCAGGCTGCTTATAACACTGCATAGCTACAAGGAATTATGTAACCTGTTTTCCACTTACAGAGCACAACCATGTAATGTGCAATGCAACTAATGACAGCTTCTAAACTACTGTAAGTCAACAAACACCCTCCAGACTCTCAAACCAGTGTAACGTTAATGAAATCAACACTTTTCAGGGCAGAAACTACCTTTCAGTCAATAAGTAGAGGCTGCAGTCACTTTCTGGGAAGTGAAATACTGCATGTTATTGGTTTTAAAGGTATTTTAACAGGTAAAAAGGACTGGATTGGTTGGTGGCAAGTTAAATAATGTAGAGTCATACGGATAATTGCAAAAGAGATCATGTCTTGATTTTGTAAATACGTAACTCAGCAGTAAGTCATGTAAATTATGGGCTACAGCCTGATTTCCAAATATAATCAAGGATATTAGGCATACGCCTACGAAACATATAATAGATCAGCAACCACAGGCTTCTATTATTGCCAATAAAAAAATCACGTAAATGTCAGGCCTGATTAGTAGTTTAAGTGTAGCTTAATGTTATTTGGACACAATTATGTTTATTCCATTAAAAGAAACAGTAAAGTTTCACAAAGTCATTACTTTGCTAAACACTTTATACCACGGGCATAAAGTGATGTTTATTTGCACGTTATGTCTGTTTGACACAGACGACAATCACTTTTCAGCTCTCAAAAACTATTTATGCTGCAGCTGCTGTTGATTGGAGTCTCAGGAGTGGAAGGTTCAGACCGAAGCCGCACCAATCAACTGTAACCAGGAAGTGGGAGGTCTCAGCTCGACCAATCCTTGATGTGGAGTCAAACAGCTGACTTTGGCTCACAGAAGCTGTGGTAAATTCTGATTGGTTGAAATGAAAAAATGAACGGCCTCCATCAGCTGACTGAGCTGGAAGCAGAAAAAAGGAACACACGTCTGTTCATGTGTGCTGTCAAACATCACCATGGATCCTGTCTGTTTTCTGATAAACACTGTCTGAAGAGAACAAGTTGCATCATTGCAAACATTTATCTTAACTAACAATCTTCACAACTTCAACTTCTTTTTCTTTTCAGGAGATGAAACACGTCATTGTCACAAATAGATCTGAATAAAGTGATAAGTGTCTTAATATAGTTTGTTTGTTTCAGTGTTAGATTGGCTCAATGCAGAAACATATTCCTTTGTCTTTTAATCAGGAACTTTGTCATTTGTGTTTGTAGATGGTGGATCTTCATCAGGCTGCTGTGACCTCTGACCTCTTTACTGATGGCTGCATCTCAGATTGCCGATCAAGAATTTGGGGTCTCTGTCAGTCACCATGGACGAGAGAAAACTACATTTCAATGTTTAAG
The DNA here is from genome assembly GCA_024633595.2 of Lepomis macrochirus. Classification (NCBI taxonomy): domain Eukaryota; kingdom Metazoa; phylum Chordata; class Actinopteri; order Centrarchiformes; family Centrarchidae; genus Lepomis; species Lepomis macrochirus. Next base: position 7,380,225 of record JALXJV020000017.1, on the reverse strand, counting down.
TGACATCATCCTAACCACAGGAAGTAGCTGCAGCATCTCTCTACTAAAGAACTAGTTTAGAAACTCAGACAGTTCTGAGCACGAGAACAAGAGACAGAAGAAGGAGAGACAGAGAGAATCATGATGGTTGAGTTCAAATGGATTTCTTTATTTCTTACAGCGGTGCTTCAGTTTACAGGTAAGAATACATATATCACATATATAAATGGAAGGTACATTGTAAAAAATAACTTGATCAATATTATTAAAGATTCTTTATTAGCTACATTTGATTTAACTAAGAAAACCAAATCTGTTGTTTCTAATGTGGTGAGTTTAGTGAACTCTTGGAAACTAAGGAGAAAGAAATAATCGTCACTAACTATGAACATAACAGACATTTTCTCATTTCACTTTATTTTTCATCATTTTCTCAACAGCAGCAGCTGAAACACTTCCCCTCTCCTTCACTGTCAGAGTTGGAGATGAAGTCACTTTGCCTTGTGAAAATGTGATAGACGGTCAGAGAAAATGTGAATATACTACATGGACCTTTGAAAGTTCAGGAGGTGCAGTAGCAGTAGAGCTGGTTGAACTTGGGCAGATTGGTGAAAACACCAAAGCTAAATCAGACAGACTGAGTGTTACAGAGAACTGTTCTCTGGTTATAAAGAAGGTCACAGATGAGGATGTTGGTCGTTATGACTGTCAGCAGTACAACAGTTCAGGACATCAACAAGGTGCAGCTGTTGTGGTTCATCTGTCTGTTATTATCAGTGAGTATTTCCATCATAATGTTTTCAGCTCAAACTGTCTTGTTAGAACAATATACTGAAACATTATAATAATTATGATCACAGTGATGAAGTTAACTTTACTCTTGTTGTCTTTCTCTCACAATATCTCCATCTTCACCAGTGACTGAACATAAGGACGCTGATAAGGTGAGGTTGTGGTGCACTGTGTCGACACGTGGACAGTCCTGTAGACACACAGTGAAGTGGCTGTATGAGGGTAAAGATGTGGACAAAGATAACAAAGATGTGAAGACATCACAGGCTGGCTGCTACGCCACTGTGTCTTTCCTGGATTCTCATTTTAGTCACAAATCAAAGTCTAACTTGAAGTGTGAAGTGACAGATGGTTACTCTGGAAAAGTGCAGCTGTTCACCTTCAGCCCTCAGTCCTCAGGTGAGAAAACAGGTGAGAATATGCAGAGCTGTTCAAGATGACTAAAACCACCAAAACATTTGTTTATTTGATGACTTTTTAAGATGACATCATTCTTTCTCATTTAGTGACAGCAGATGGTAAACATGAGGGATTTTCTAACTCAACAGTTTCTTGGGTTGTGTTATTTCATTCATGCAGGTGACGCACAAACAACAACAACTAAATCAACAAAAACAACAACCCTATCGAAAAGAACAACTGAAAACACAAAATCAGTTACAACAACAACAACCAATGATCCTTCAACAAAACAACAAGGTAGTAACTCATCTTTCTCTGGAGTCTCTCTGGCTGTGTCCGAAATTTCCTCTCAGTCACTACTCCCTATCTCCTCTGTAGGGAGTTGGATGTAGAGCACTATATAGGGAGCTCACTCGCGTTATTAAAACAACACTGTCGGACACTACCCCGATCGTTATTTCGGCGCTTTTAATTACGTCATTGCCGCCGGATTGTCATTTTTTTCTATCAGCGAATGCATGATGGTATACAGCTTGGTTAGTGACCATCGGGTTGTACGCTACTTTTCAGAATGCATTCTGGGATACATTGAGTGGACAATATAGGGTATAATAATCATCACTATACATTCGGGCAGCACTACAAAATGGCGAGCTCACTATATAGTCCACTATATAGTGGGTAGTGGGTGATTTCTGACACAGCCTCTGTCTTCCTGTCAGCCTCTTTCTCTCCACATACTGAATTTCATTATTTATCTTTTTATTTCACTCATTGGGTGTGTTTTTTTGTGTCATTTTGTTCATTTTCGTTCCTTTTAACTAGGCTGGTTATTGCGGCGCTGCAGCCCTTTAGTGGGCGATTTTAAAGAAAAACAGTGCAGTTCTCAAACACAGAAGGCTGCCTGGTTTGCTCTAATTAACAACGTATAATGGACATATTCACATCTTGATCTTTCTCTATCATGGTTCAAGTCCCACGGAGCCACAACCAAATTCAAACCAAGGAAAAACCACAGAAATATGTTGTCTATATTCAAATAAGCCTCTCTTCCGGCTAAATCCGTCCATTTTCATATATATATATATATATATATATACATATATATATATATATATATATATATATATATGTATATATATATATATATATATATACTACATATATATATATATATATATATATATATATATATATATACATATATATATATATGTATATATATATATATATATATATATATATATATATATATATATATATATACACATATATCTATATATATATACACATATATCTATATATATATATATATATATATATATATATATATATATATAATAAATATAAACCCATCCTGAGGCTCTGATCCGCGCTAGAGAAAACACAAACACCTCTGTCCTGCAGCTGACAAGTCCTGAGCAACATCTACTGCAGCAGCATGGGTGACAGCATCCGACGTACACTGGCCAGAAATTCACAAACGCTAATGAGCTTTACTATATCTTGTCTAAACATGTCAGTTCCATTACAGTTCGCAATGTCCATACTCACTCAGAAACACTTTGGCAAAAATGGGTTTCTGGCTATGTGTTAGCAGTTTGCACGTGGCTATGGCGTTAGCTCCACTTCAGTAGAATCTCTGTGGCGGATTTAACCAGCTCCAAAATACAGCTCACGCTCCGTGTTAACAGATTTTACACTGACAAAGAATCTCCTGGCTCTTAACTTTTAGGACAAGTAATGTTATTAAAGCTACGGGACTTACAACCTCTTACAGCTCTGAGCGTATCTATGTTCTTTCCTCGGCTTCATCTTCTATTTTCTCCGTTTCTTTTTCGGTTTTTAACTTTTTTTAGTCCCGCCCCCTCAAAACCCGGTAGGCTGCATAACTGCTTTCTGATAGGCACTGATTGGATAATGAACAAAATTGACACCTGGCCACCCAATACAAAAGAAATTACCTGGAACGTTCAAGGGCTACTCCCAACAAAACTTAATTAATACATATTAATACAAAAAGGTCTTACACACCAGGGACAATTGAACTAGCCCATATTTCAGCATATACTGTATTTCTGTTAGCAGAACACAAAGGAAACAATATATACATTTAGCAGGGTGCTAAACTAGCAGGACTAAAGTTAGCGGCTGTGTTAAAACTATAACTTAGCACAACATAACTGCGTTGTAATAATGTTATGCTTTATTAAATGTCATGTCATTAACAAAGTAGCTATGTAATGTCAGTCCAGTGACTGTTACCTGACGGCCGACCTGCCTCTCATTTCCAGGTGCTGGCAGTAAGTCAGCCTGCCGAGTGAAGACAGACTCCGAGGAGGACCTATGTGAGCGGTTCATTCCTGCTCCACTGTAGACGAGATGTCACGTGACAAATGAACGACTCAAACAGACAGTTGAGAGTCATGAACTAATCAATTCTGGTTCCTGTGCTGACGGAGCCCGTGCAGCTGCAGTGTGACGAGTGAACATAAGAGTCCAAGATCCTTCAATCATATGTGAAAATGAAGAAATTACTCACTGAGACAAACTGTTCCTACTGAGTCACATCAAGATTAGGTCAAATGAGCGAAACGTTCTTTGAACGAAACAACACTAGTGGCAGAAGAGATGGAGCCCCAACATCACCGGTGTTGTGCCGACTTGTCTGCACCTGGTGATAATTTATCAGCGTTGATGAACCAAAAAGAAGATTTATTGTTTTTAAATAGCTGGCTACTTGAAATAGACCCACAAGGAACTGCGACGTGCAGTTCAATCCGTGTTGCTCAATCCACAAGATCCACTGCTGCTCACAAACCAGACGACTACATTCACAGTTAGCAAAGACATGCAGGAAAACTGTGAGCTGATGAAAGTCTGGGATTCGTTGCTACTTTAGCTGCAGGATTTCAAACAGAACTGAACTGTGCAGTCAAAATGTTTCTAATGTTTTCAGAATCGTTCTGGAGGTTCATCATTGTGTCTGTGGGTTTAGCAGCACTCATAATAATTGTTGTGGCAGTCAACATCTGGACAAGAACTAAAGGTGAGAACATTCACAGATGAAACTCAGAAACAGGAAGTTTTGATAAACCTGGATTTTCACTGTGGAAACTAAAGTCGACTCTTTCTCTTTTCTTTTCAGGGACAAAAACACAGATGGATGAAAACACAGTGAGTTTATAATGTTTTTACAGTTGGTACTTTACACAGCAAACCAGTGTTTGTGACATCTGTTCTTCATCCTGAAGTGTAGATATAGATAGAAGAAGACAAACAGAAACAGGACTCACTGGGTTGTGTTGAAGTGGTCAAGAAGAACATTTGTATTTGGGGTACCACATAAACACTCCCTCTGTGGTCAGCTGGTAAGAACATGTGACAGTTTGGTACTTTTAACTTATTTCTTAATTTCCTTCTGCATGTCCTTCGTTACCATAGAAACACTTCCTCTCTCAGTGTCAGAAACATGTAACAGTAACTGATGGTGCGTTCAGGTGCTGTCAGGTTATTTCTTATCTCCTTGTGTTAAATGTGGGTCAGTGATGTGAAAGTTGTCAGTTAAAGTGTGTCAGAGTGAGGGTTTGTTTGTGTTTCACAGGTGAAAAATGATGAAGATGAAGATGATGGTGTGGTGAACTATGAAAACGATGGAGACCCTTCTGCCTCTGTCAGACTCCACTGATCAACAACTTCCTTAACAACATCAGCTCATCAGAGAAAAGACTCCACTGCAGTTAAATAACAGCACATTTACACGAGGAGCTGAAGCTTTTAGAGAACAAAAATCTCACAAGATCTTTTTTAGATGATTTTCCTGGAGCAGCTGGGTTACACAGTAGTGTAAAGAAAAGGCTGGATTGTACCTGCTGGTGGGCTGTAGGAAAAAGAGTCTGCTGTTCATATTCTGTCAAACTCATTTTAGTGACTTTGTAACTTTGTTTCTAACTATTTCAAAAGTACATTTACTGTTTATAGATGTTTTTTGCAGATAAAGAACGTCTCAGGTTACGTATGTAACCCTGGTTCCCCGAGAAGGGGAACGAGACAAGCCTAGAGGCGTTCCCATAGTGTCGTAACTGACGCAGTTCGAGTTCCCTCGAAGGGGAACTGCTGTGTGTTCCTTACTAAAGTTCTAATGATTTTAGTTGTAAATACATAACTAACCTCATGTTAGTAATAATAATATATTTTTTTTTATAGAGCTTTTCAGGATACTCAAAGACACTTATAAAACCAGAAGTTATGCACATTTAAAACAGATTAAAAACATAAATAGCATAATATAAAATATATAAACAGTAGATAAAAACGTGTGGTGCGAAAATACATAAGAGCAAAGGGACGACCATATAAATAACTAAGAATAGCTACAGGTGCAATATAATGTTATTTGATGTTAAAAGCTAGTCTAAGAAGGTTCTGATTTGAAAGAGTCCAAATTGCTGCAATCTCAGATGTGTATGGGTAAGGAGTTCCAAAGGAAGGGGGCTGCGATGGCGAAAGCTCTGTCGCCACAGGTTAGTGTAAGAGGAGCAGAAGTTGAGGGAGGGATTGTTGGGGTGGAGCAGGTCTGTGATGTAGGGAAGGGCCTTGTTATGGAGGGCTTTGTGTGCAAGCACGAGGATTTTATACTGAATGCGTTGGGAAACAGGGAGCCAGTGAAGATTCTGGAGGACAGGGGTGTGTGGTCACGGTTGTGTGTGTGTGGGTGAGGAGGCGGGCAGCAGAGTTTTGGATATACTGAAGTTTATTTAGGGCTTTGGCAGGTGAACCATAGAGGATGCTACTGCAGTGGTCAATTCTGGATGTAATGAAGGCGTGGATCAGGGTTTCGGCAGCAATGTTTTGAGGTGAAAGAAGGCAGTCCTGGTGTCATAGTTGATGTGGTGTTTAAAAGTGAGGTTGCTGTCAAAGATGACTCCAAGGTGTGGGGATGGAGACAAGGTGGAGTTGTTGATGGAAAGGCTGAAGTTGTTGGTATTTTTTGTGGGTGATTTGGTGCCGAAGATGATCGTGTCAGATTTATTGTAACTGAGCTGTAAGAAGTTGGTTTGTATCCAGGTTTGTATGTCGGTGAGGCAGTTGGTCAGAGTTGTGCAGGTAACTGTGGTGATCTGGACATCATCGGCATAGCAGTGGAAATGGAAACCATATCTACGTATGATATTACCGAGTGGCAGCATGTAAATGATAAACAGGAGAGGACCAAGCATCGAACCTTGGGGGACGCCTTATGACAAAGGCACAGTGGAGGAGGTGCAGTTATTGATGTTGAACTATTGTCTGTTGGTGAGGTAGGAGCGGAGCCAGGAGAGTGCTGTGCCAGTAATATTGGAGTAAGTTTCAAGGCAGGAGAGACGAGTGGAGTGGTTGATGGTGTCAAAGGCTGCAGTGAGGTTGAGCATGATTAGCATGATCAAACTGTTAGTTAGTGGTGAGGTGGGTTTCAATGTGAGCAGCGACAACATGTTCCAGGACTTTTTTGATAGGAAGGGGAGATTGGAGAGATTAGTAAATTATTTAGTTATGTGAAGTAATTTGACAACTTATATCTTCTACAAACAGCTGATTATGTAACCTGTTTTTCACTTACAGAGCACAACCATGTAATGTGCAATGCAACTAATGACAGCTTATAAAGTCAACACACCCTCCAGACTCTCAAACCAGTGTAACGTTAATGAAATGAACACTTTTCAGGGCAGAAACTATGGAATGTAGATTGGTTGGTACACAGCAATTAAAAAAATGTAGAGTTGTGCTGATCCCTGTTTTTTTTGACATTACTGACACCCGGTGGACGTTGACGGTAGCGTTTATTTATCTTAAGGTTCATTTTCCATCCACCTTTTTGTTTTCAGTTGAGCAAAGGGCAATACACCATGTGCATGCAACACAGTTATTTCCTTTCGATCGAGCCTTGGAAAAGATATGTCCGTGAGTAAAAAATGTGACTAGAAAAGATTGTAGTCATTGATGGACATATGAAGAATGAGTTTTATGTTTCGTGTATTAGGTTTATGGATGTTTGCCACATGTAACCATTTACATGGTCATCTTTCGTTCATACTCTTTGGATATGTGCTCTATGTTTGCTGTATACTGACACATGCTTCGTAATATATTTTGTTTAGTTTTACAGAAATGACCATCAGTAAAGCCTTAGTCTGTCTTACATATGGTTTTCTGGAGTTTTTGTTCGCTATCTGTCTAGCATTATTCAGCACAGCAGTCGTGAGGACAGAATAAGAGTCATAAGGATAATTGCAAAAGAGATTGTGTCTTTATTTTATATATAACTAAGCAGTAAGTCATGTTAATTATGGGCTACAGTCTGTTTTCCAAATATAAATAGGATATTAGACATACGCCTATGAAACACATAATCCATCGGCAACAACAGGCTTCTATTATTGCCTATAATCACGTAAATTTCAGGCCTGGTTACGCCATAAAAACCTATTTGGCCACAATTGTGTTTATTCCGTTAAGTTTCCCAAACTCATACCTTTGCAATTACCATGTACATAAAGTGATGTTTATTTGCACGTCATGTCTGTTTGATCCAGATTAAAGCAGGTGTAGTTGTAAAAAGACTGGGCGATACAGCTTTAACATTCTGTGCGCGCTCCCACGGACGGCAATCAGGTTTCGGCCAAGGATCACTTTTTGGCACGAAATCTGTATTTGCTGACGTCTGCAGGTAACGGAGGCAGGGGAATAACGGCAAGTTCATCAGATGTTTCCTAAACATAAACACTGTTCACAAGTCCCGCACCTCGTGTCCGAGTCAAGTCTGAGGTCTTTTGAGGACGAGTCTCAAGTCGAGTCTGAGTCCGAGTTCGAAACTCGAGTCCCCGTCTCTGCCATACAGGTAGATTGAGGGGTCTTTCACATGAAAGTCTGCACCAAGGTCCAAAGTTCATGTTTTGATACATTTTGATACATTTGGTTAGTTTTGGTTTTGCTTTCACACTTTCAATTCTGCGACCGCACTAAAGGACGTTACATGACACACTTGCGTCCTGTCGTCATCATGAGAAGACAGCAAGCATCCTTCTGCTCCTCCGTTTGAGCAGAGACCAAAGAGATGGGTGGCAGTGTGCTTCTATAGTGGCCGTCTGTATCAAAAGATGAGCTGTCACAGGAGATTTATGATTGTGTCCTTATTTCAGTGCGTTTCTCCGTGCATTTGTTTGTTTCCTGTTCACATGTCAACATGTGAACTTCCTGTAAACAGTCTGACAGTCCGGACCAAAAGAGGTAGGTGTGAAAGCCCCCTAAGTCAAATATACTAAGGTCTGAGAACTAAATGAATCCAACACTTTAACAAGGTAGATGAGTTACACGAGCACACTGTAGTGACCAGAAGCTGCTGTTGCTCTAACAGGCATCACTCAGGACAGAACACAATAAAGCAGAGAAACACACTCATACCAAACAGCCCATGTAACTCCACCTAGCAGCGAGGCTGACTGATCACTGATTCACAGCCAGCGCACAAAACTATTTATGCTGCAGCTGCTGTTGATTGGAGTCTCAGGAGTGGAAGGTTCAGACCATAGCTGCACCAATCAACTGCAACCAGGAAGTGGGAGGTCTCAGCTCGACCAATCCTTGATGTGGAGTCAAACAGCTGACTTTGGCTCACAGAAGCTGTGGTAAATTCTGATTGGTTTAAATGAAAAAATGAACGGCCTCCATCAGCTGACTGAGCTGGAAGCAGAAAAAAGGACGAGAGGGGGCGGGGCTATAAATAGAGTCAGCATGAACTATGTCTTCCTGATTGATGACGTCTTCTGCTAAGATTAATTTCTCTTAATTCTTCTCTGGGAGAGGAGTTTGACTCTTCAGCTGTCTGTTCATGTGTGCTGTCAAACATCACCATGGATCCTGTCTGTTTTCTAAGAAACACTATCTGAAGAAAACAAGTTGCATCATTGCAAACATTTATCTTAACTTACAATCTCCACGCCTTCAACTTCCTCTTCTTCTTTTCAGGAGGTGACACAAGTCATTGTCAAAAATACATCAGAATGAACAAAGTGCGAAGTGTCTTAATATAGTTTGTTGGTTTCAGTGTTAGATCGGCTCAATGCAGAAACATATTCCTTTGTCTTCTAATCAGGCACTTTGTCAGATGTGTTTGTAGATGGTGGATCTTCATCAGGCTGCTGTGACCTCTGACCTCTTTACTGATGGCTGCATCTCAGATTGCCGATCAAGAATTTGGGGTCTCTGTCAGTCACCATGGACGAGAGAAAACTACATTTCAATGTTTAAGTGACATCATCCTAACCACAGGAAGTAGCTGCAGCATCTCTCTACTAAAGAACTAGTTTAGAAACTCAGACAGTTCTGAGCACGAGAACAAGAGACAGAAGAAGGAGAGACAGAGAGAATCATGATGGTTGAGTTCAAATGGATTTCTTTATTTCTTACAGCGGTGCTTCAGTTTACAGGTAAGAATACATATATCACATATATAAATGGAAGGTACATTGTAAAAAATAACTTGATCAATATTATTAAAGATTCTTTATTAGCTACATTTGATTTAACTAAGAAAACCAAATCTGTTGTTTCTAATGTGGTGAGTTTAGTGAACTCTTGGAAACTAAGGAGAAAGAAATAATCGTCACTAACTATGAACATAACAGACATTTTCTCATTTCACTTTATTTTTCATCATTTTCTCAACAGCAGCAGCTGAAACACTTCCCCTCTCCTTCACTGTCAGAGTTGGAGATGAAGTCACTTTGCCTTGTGAAAATGTGATAGACGGTCAGAGAAAATGTGAATATACTACATGGCTCTTTGAAGATTCAGGAAACACAGCAGTAGAGCTGGTTAATCTTGGGCAGATTGGTGAAAACGCCAAAGCTAAATCAGACAGACTGAGTGTTACAGAGAAATGTTCTCTGGATATAAAGAAGGTCACAGTCGAGGATGTTGGTCGTTATTACTGCAGACAGTTCAGATCAAAACAACAAATTTCAGACTCTCAGGTTCATCTGTCTGTTATTATCAGTGAGTATTTCCATCATAATGTTTTCAGCTCAAACTGTCTTGTTAGAACAATATACTGAAACATTACAATAATTATGATCACAGTGATGAAGTTAACTTTACTCTTGTTGTCTTTCTCTCACAATATCTCCATCTTCACCAGAGACTGAACAGAAGGACGCTGATAAGGTGACATTAAACTGCTCTGTGTTGTCATATGAACAGTCCTGTAGTCACACAGTGAAGTGGCTGTATGAGGGTAAAGATGTGGACAAAGATAACAAAGACATGAAGACATCACAGGCTGGCTGCTACGCCACTGTGTCTTTCCTGGATTCTCATTTTAGTCACAAATCAAAGTCTAACTTGAAGTGTGAAGTGACAGATCGTTCCTCTAGAAAAGTGCAGCTGTTCACCTTCAGCCCTCAGTCCTCAGGTGAGAAAACAGGTGAGAATATACTGAGCTGTTCAAGATGACTAAAACCACCAAAACATTTGTTTATTTGATGACTTTTTAAGATGACATCATTCTTTCTCATTTAGTGACAGCAGATGGTAAACATGAGAGATTTTTGGGTTGTGTTATTTCATTCATGCAGGTGACGCACAAACAACAACAACAACAACACCTGCTATAACTAAACCACCACCACCAGCAACAACAACAACAACTGAAAACACAAAATTAGTTACGGCCACAACAACCAATGATCCTTCAACAAAACAACAAGGTAGTAACTCATCCTTCTCTAGAGTCTCTCTGTCTTCCTGTCAGCCTCTTTCTCTCCACATATTGAACTTCATTATTTATCTTTTTATTTCACTCGTTGTTTCATTAATTTGTTAAATAGTTGGGGGGTTTTTTGGTTGGTGTTTTCTCAAAAAAAGAAGAAAAAAAGCTTCTTTAAGTCACTTTCTGCACTGACAAAACTGGCCTTTCAAAGAACAAAAAATACGAAGTGACTGAAAATGATACTTATTAACATGTTAAATAAGATCTGCTTTAAGGGGATTTTTTTTCTTAAAATAATGAAATCAGTTTTTCAGAATAAAATAACTTTGCATCTTTGCTCTGATGTAGTCGAGCACTTAGACACTGAAATGTAATTATTTTAGGGCTGACCCCGAATAGTTCGACGCTTCAATAGGCGGAGCCTTTGACTGTCAATCACACAGTTGCTGCTTCACAGCAAAACAAGGATCAGGCCACTTTAGTGATTTGGGTTTGCTCAACGTCTGATTTTACATAGAACTACCAGTTTTCTCCCAATAAGTTAATATAAAGCTTATTACAATATACATTTCACCATTTAATGCTGTAAATAAGAAAAAAGAAAAGAAACTTTCAATTAATGTTTTTAGTGCGTAAATAAATCCAAAATTGTAATCCTGGGTCGTCAATGCGCATGTGTAGGCGTAACGTGTATAAGTGAAAAGTCACTGTTTTTTTGTGTCATTTTGTTCATTTCGTTCCTTTTAACTAGGCTGGTTATTGCGGCGCTGCAGCCCTCTAGTGGCAATTTTAAAGAAAAACAGTGCAGTTCTCAAAAACAGAAGGCTGCCTGGTTTGCTCTAATTGACAACGTATAATGGACATATTCACATCTTGATCTTTCTCTATCACGGTTCAAGTCCCACAGAGCCACAACCAAATTCAAACCAAGGAAAAAACACAGAAATATGTTGTCAATATTCAAATAAGCCTCTATTCCGGCTAAATCCGTCCATTTTCACAATCTTTCCTAAGTATACAACCAGACCAGCCATATATATAATTAGAATTACTATCACTATGTCTCTAAAATGCTCATTCATACAGCAGCCTAACGCCTATCAATGAGTACAATCTATAAATTAACATCAGATTTACAGGGAATATATTGAAGTAATAAGCTTGACACACTAGATTAATAAAACACATTCTTATTAAAATTGAACACATTTAATAATAATCTCAAAAACTGCAGGTTGTTCACCAGGAGCTGTGAAACAACAGCACGGCTCTGTCAATAAATAAAAAGTAAAAGTTACCTTACGTCCTCTGGCAGGACCTGGATCAGCTGTTAGCTGTAAATACATTACAGGGTAATGCTAACGTTGCTACGTGGCTGTGTTTTAATGTTTTATTTATCGGGTCCGTTTGTTTTGGAGAGGAGACGACCTCAGATGTAAATCGGCTTGTGGTAGAACCCTGTCAGGGCTCTGAAGTGGAGCCAGAACAACTCTCATCAGCTGTTAGCTGTAAACACTAGTGTAGCCCTCCCACTCAATTCTGCTTCATTTTTATTTATTTTTTTCATGTGCATGGGGAATGAATTGGTGAGGGGTTACTAGAATTTAAACTTGGGATGTATTTACAGCAAATAACAACTCTGGCTTGCGACACTGGCTATGGTGCAGAGAGGCCTGGTTAGCTTAAATATAGCTATACTGTGGTCATATGTTTGTTTTTCTTGTGAGCATCAAACTCCCATGCACATATACTTCGCCCCTATAACCCTTACTCTTTGCAAAAATCACACAAATCACATCACACACATATAAATATCAGACCACAAAACTTGAATGTTGTACACAAAAATATATTTATATTTA
>JALXJV020000017.1:7277782-7366942 GCA_024633595.2 Lepomis macrochirus | reverse complement strand
CCTGTCTGGATCTCATCCCACATAAAAAGGTAATATAAATTTTTTTGATTTTCCAGTTTCTTAGAACAAATCAGTTGATTTTTAAGTGTAACAGAAAGCTGGGACAGTTTAACAGTAAAAGTCTCAGTGTTGTTTTTACTAAATTGTGATCATCTCGTGTCATGTTTTCGTTTCAGTTCACATTTGCTAAGATTTGGCTGCTCTACGCTCAGTTTGAGATCCGGCAGAAGAACCTGCAGGGAGCCAGAAAGGTCATGGTAAGATTCCCCAGAGCTGATGAGTTTTCATAAATCTACTTTAGATCCGGACCAGCGTGCTGATATTATTGGCTGTTATGAGCTAATTTCAGATAAATCCTTATCGGTGTTTATAACAGCTTATAAATGACAATTAAAAACCAAACGAAGACACGAAAGACGGGTCCTTCACTGTTGGTATAGTGTTGTCATTTCATATGTCTGTGTCATAGTTATCCAAGGTTCAAATTAAGGGCAGCTGGACTTGTTCGAAGGTTCTCTCCTCTCATTCGAGGGACTTCTTCAGTTCTGACTAACTGGTAGGGAATCCCTGCCATTTATCCTCTGAGGGTTAAAAAGAAACGTCTTCAAGGATCATCAACCAGTCCAGCTGCCCTTCATTTTCACCGTCCTTGGATTGTTGTTTCGTATCTTGTACACCAGAGGGCGCTCTGCAGGCCCCTGTTGGCAGCACATGTCTGGAAGCCATAAATCCACCACAAAACACTGAAATCAGCTGTCAGAAGTAACATTTATAACTATTTGGACGTTATTTTTATACTGGTGAGGTCTCATAGCTACATAACAAATGTTATGGATCATCTTTTGTTGTCTGTCTCTGAAAAGAGAGAAAAAAAGAATATCGGCCGATATATCGGATTGTAAAATCCTCAGATATCAAAATCCCAAATCAGTCAGGATGTCATTTACTTAAATCAACATAGAGACCAGGGCGAAAAAAGAAAAAATGGCCAAATGAAAGACCTTCATAGGAAAGAACAAGCCCATGTAGTATATCTACAGGAAACCCATTTGAAAGACAATGAGCATGCAAAACTGAAAAGGATGGGGTTCACTAATATATTTTACTCCTCGTATAAATCAGGACACAGGAGAGGAGTTGCTATCCTCATTTCAAAGAAGCTAAATTTTGAAAAGGTATTCAAGTAGGAGACAAGGAGGGCAGATTTATTTTAGTTAGGGGAATATAGAGGGTAACTCAGTTACTCTGTTGAATGTATATGCACCCCCAGGCAGCGATATAAGCTTCTTTCAGAAACTCAGTAGCGTCATGGTAACTGAAACAGAAGGCCTCCTGATCTGTGGAGGAGACCTAAACATACACCTACAACCGGAGTTAGACTCTTCCAGTGGAAAACGCATGATAGGAAGTCTTTACATAAGAAAGTTAATGCACTTTTGAGGAAGTTGGTCTAATTGACATATGGAGGGACCTGTTCCCCGATAAAAGGGACTATACTCATTACTCCTCACCCCACTCTCTGTATACAAGAATAGACTATTTTATAACTTTTGGAAAAGACAAAGACAAAATAAGCACCTGCGAAATTGGGACGATAGATTTAGCGACCATGCTCCAATATATTTATATGTTGATTTTAACTTACGACCCAAAAAATAATACATGGAAACTAAACTCCGGTCTACTCAATGATCTCCGTTTTGTGGAACAAATTAAAAAGGAAATAAGTCTCTATTTAGAGCTCAACGATAATGGAGAGGTCTCACCTCCTATTTTGTGGGATACTCTCAAGGCTGTATTAAGAGGGAAGATCATAGCAATATCTTCATACATGAAAAAAAATTAGAAATAAAAAGTTAGAGGAACTACAAAACAACCTGAAGGAGCTAGAAAGGAAACATAAATTGAGTTTGGCACAAGGTTTATTAAAGGAAATAAAACAAATTAGGAATAAGATTGATAGTTTGGCAACACAAGATATTAAGAAAAATCTCATGTTCCTGAAACAGAGATACTATGAAAGTGGATCTATGTCTATGAAAGTATTGGCGTGGAAACTAAAAAAAGAACAGCAGAAACCACAATTCACAAAATTAGGGATCCAAGGACGAAAATGGTTCAAAATAAAATAACTGAAATTCAGGAAGCTTTTACAGTGTTTTATAAAACTCTGTATTCTAAAGTACCAGGGGAAAATGTTACCCGAATTGACACTTACCTGAATTCCTTGGAGCTACCTACTTTAAGCGAAGACCAAAATTTAACACTAACTGCTGACATAACTGAAAATGAATTAAAAGCTGCCATTAGTAGACTTAAATCAAACAAATCACCAGGATCGGATGGCTATACAGCAGAGTGGTATAAGGAACTTAAAAGTGAGTTAATCCCTGTTCTACTTCCTACACTAAACTGGGTTTTAAAAAGCAAAGCGCCACCCAGCTGGAAAAGAGGCTATAATCTCAGCTATACCAAAAGAAGGCAAGGATAAAATGGAATGTGGATCATTTAGACCAATATCTGTTCTTAATGTAGATTATAAGTTATTTACATCCATTATGGCCAAAGCGATTGGAAAAGTTTCTGCCTACATTGATACATAATGATCAGACAGGATTCATACAACAACGACAAACACATGATAATATACGAAGAACACTACATATTATGGATCATATTTTGAAAACTCAAATGAAAGCAATAGTGATAAGCGTTGATGCCGAGAAGGCCTTTGACTCTGTTAGTTGGATCTTTCTTTACAGAGTTCTACATAGGTTTGGTTTCCAGGATACAATTATCAAAACAATACAGGCTCTATATGACCATCCCACTGCTAGGATTAAAATTAATGGATACTTATCGAATACTTTTACTCTAGAAAGAGGTGCGAGACAGGGTTGTGCATGGTCACCGTTACTTTTGCACTGTATTTGGAACCACTAGCTCAACATATTAGGCAGAATAAAGATATTAGGGAATTATTATTAAAGGGACTGAACATAAAGTGGCCTGTTATGCAGATGACATTTTGATTTATTTAGGGCAGCCAACATATGCCTTACCTAAGCTGATGCAATCATTTGAACAATATGGTCAACTATCAGGATACAAGATCAACATAGGTAAAACCCAATTGCTCTCATATAACTATAGCCCACCAGGAGAAATCAAAAGTAGGTATGCCTTTGCATGGCAGACAGAATGTTTCAAATATTTAGGCATCAATATACCAAAAGATCTGACAAAACTGTCAGAATGCAATTATATACCTATACTTAAAAAAAATAAAGGAAGACATAACAAGATGGAACTTAATCCCTTTCTTTAGTCTCAGCTCAAGAATTGAATCTATTAAAATGAATTTATTACCTAGACTATTATATCTATTCCAGAACCTACCAACGGAGATTAGCCAAAACCAATTCAATGAATGGGATAAAATGTTGTCAAGGTACATTTGGAAAGGTAAAAGACCAAGGGTTTGTCTCAAAATTTTACAGTTAGCCAAAGAAAGAGGGGGCTGGGGACTTCCTTCCCTTAAGGACTATTATTTTGCAGCACAGATGAGAGTTATGATACACTGGTGCAATCCGTCATATAATGCTCAATGGAAAGATATAGAAGAGAAAATACCCCCCATTCCCATACAAGCAATCTTAGCTGATGACGACCTACAAAGCCATATAAATACGTTAGACAACCCATGGGTGAAACTGACTCTTAAAACATGGAAATTGGTTCTGAAAAAATATAAACTACAGGGTGATATTGCAGTTCTTAAATGGTGTGCACATGACTCAGGATTTACACCCAATAAGCTGGACGCTAGGTTTCAGCATTGGGCAGGATAAAGGAATAACAGCCCTATGCCAGGTAGTGAAAGAGGAACAGCTGCTCAGTTTTGAATCACTTAAGGAGAAATACTCATTAGAAAAACAAGACTTCTACCGATACCTGCAGCTGCGGCATTACTTTAATAAGAAAATGAAAAATATGACCATGGCAGGTGCAGGTTTTGTAGAATTATTCAGAAAAGCATATAATTCAGATACTAATAACAAAGTAATTTCACACATGTATAAGGGTCTGTCACATCTTAAAACATATTCAACCTCACATATTAAAACTAAATGGGAGAAAGAAGGAGGATAACTATATCTGAGGAAGAATGGGCAACAATATGGAGATATCAATGGAGGTGTACCAGTTCTCCAGAAATGGAGGGAGTTTGGCTGGAAAAGCTTGATAAGGTACTTTATTACACCCTCTCAAAAATCCCACTATGATGGCAATCCCCTGCTTGCTGGAGAAATTGTGGAATCCCAAAAGCAAACCATTATCATATTTTTTGGGACTGCCCTATCATCAATAACTACTGGAGAGAAATACACAATGCCCTACAAGTTATTTTTTAAGTGCAAAATACCCTAGAAAGTAAAATCATATTCTTTGGATATATACCTCAGGAATGGTCAAAAAAGGATAAACATCTGATGAATGTATTACTGGTGGCGAGTAAAAGTCTGTCACCAGGAAATGGCTGTCTCAGGAAAGCCCAACTTTGAATGCATGGATGGAAATAACAATGGACATTTATAAAATGGAGAGGATAACAGCATTTGTTAATCATAATTTGGAAAACTTTGTCTCACAATGGGAAAAATGGGTTAACTCACGTAACACCCGTGGAGCCGGACTTCATTTTCACAACCCAGTAAATTAGTTTTAAAAGATCTCTCCCTGGCTGTACATAGTTGTTCCATATGGTTCTGTTCTGTTCTTTTTGTTTGTTTTTTTACCTTTTTTGATATTACACATACGTCCTTCTGAGATGCTGAACTTTATAATTTGTGTCAACGATGTGAATAGGGGTTATGAGTGTATAGTTTTTGGTATACATTGTACAGAAATATGAAACTAATGTTGAATACCAATAATAAAAAAGAATTACAAAAAAAAAAAAAAAAAAAAAAGAAAGACCTTCATAGGCTGTCAGCATTATTATTTTCTTTTTAATTTAAGCAGGTAAATGTTTAAGAAAAATAAAAATCTATTTCTCAAGAGGGCTGCAGAGTTCTAACAACAACACAAACCTCACAAACAGGCCACCGTAGTTTTAGACTATAAGACAGCTGCCACACACAAACATAATTTCTCTTCATTTCCCCCCTCAGGGCACGGCGATCGGTAAATGCCCGAAGAACAAACTGCTGAAGGGCTACATCGAGCTTGAGCTGCAGCTGCGTGAGTTCGACCGCTGCAGGAAGCTGTATGAGAAGTACCTGGAGTTCAGTCCGGAGAACTGCACCACCTGGATCAAGTTCTCGGAGCTGGAGACGATCCTGGGAGACATCGAGAGAGCCCGCGGCATCTTCGAACTCGCCATCGGACAACCACGACTGGACATGCCAGAGGTAATGATACCAGTTCTGTTGATCCAACCTTTTATCTTTTTTATGGTCTGTAGACTAAAGAAATCTCAAATTTCCCAACAAAGATACAAAGAATTATTACATTTTGGTATTGATTTGTTGAAGGAAGTTAGAAAAACATAATGTTATTGTGGCCAGATGCCCATTATGTAAACTTTTAACTGGATTTGATGATTATAGGAAGACATTTCGGCTCAAATGAAATCACAAAGTAGAAGTAGAAATAGACATGGCAGGAGTTTATTTAAAGGGTAACTTCAGTATTTTTCAACGTGGACCATTATGTCCCCAAATGAGACAACACTTTTTGATTTTGGTTCGGTATTGAGCGAGTGAGCAGTAAAACCAGGCTGTTGTGCCCCATCAAAGTACGTTCACTAAAGTGCCTGTTTTTGCTGCTGACAGGTTGTGGAAAGGATCCCTACAGAGAGAGACCATTTTTAAACAGTTAGATCCTTTTTGTTTAACCAGAAACTAAATCACTAGATTCACCAGACTCCATTGGGGGGAAAAAAAGTATCTTTACCTCTCTGGTCTACAGCTGCCTCCTCAACCAGGGCAGTGACAGACCAGCAACACCTCTGTTCTGGGAGCTAAAATGTCTGTTTTTATGAATGGAGTCTGGCTCTGACAAGAGCAATAGCCTGCAAGGATTACTTTGCAGTTCGCTCGCTGGACTAAGTTAAAAAAAATTTGTCATATAGACACAAAAACATGAGAAATCAGGTTGAAAAATACAGAAGTTGCCCTTTAATATCTCTCCTTTCATTATGTTTCTTCACTTCATGACTGAAATGCATTTAAGTTGGTGATGGTCTCTTTCTTTCAGGCTGACAGCATCAGGCTTCTACATAACGGACACAGTTCGGTCGGCACATAGAAATGTATTTGTTGATAATTTCAAAGTGTCTGTCGTCTTGTTTTAAGGTGCTGTGGAAGTCCTACATTGACTTTGAGATTGAGCAGGAGGAATATGGAAACACCAGGAACCTTTACAAAAGGCTGCTGCAGCGCACCCAGCATGTCAAGGTGAGAACTGCAGTGCTCTCTAAATAAATTCTTTCCAAACCTGAAAAGATTTGAATTCAGACAATCTGTATGTAAATCTGATCGTAGTTTTCTCAACCAACCAACCAACCAAGCCATCACTAATAAACTCTCTCACTCTCTTCCTCCTCTTCTTCGCTCAGGTTTGGATCAGCTACGCCAAGTTCGAGCTGTCCATCGACAGCCCCGACAGGCTGCAGAAGTGCCGGCAGATCTTCGAGGAGGCCAACAAGAGCATGAGGAACTGCGAGGAGAAGGAGGAGCGGCTGATGCTGCTCGAGTCCTGGAGCGACTTTGAGAAGGAGTTCGGCTCTGAGAGCACCATGGAGAGGGTCAGGAAGCTGCTGCCAGAGAAGGTGAAGAAGAGGAGGAAGCTGACGGCCGAGGACGGGGTAAGAACTGGACTTTTAGTT
Organism: Lepomis macrochirus; assembly: GCA_024633595.2. Lineage (NCBI taxonomy): Eukaryota > Metazoa > Chordata > Actinopteri > Centrarchiformes > Centrarchidae > Lepomis > Lepomis macrochirus. The sequence goes on along the minus strand of JALXJV020000017.1, from coordinate 7,360,050 downwards.
ACTCATATTTATCCCTGTGAAAACGTAGCTATTAAACTTAGTGTAAATAACTCCTGATGATTAACAAAATATTAATCCGTAACTACTTTAATTATCTGTCTGTAGTAGTCTGGTTCCAGCTTCTCCAGTTTGAGGATTTGCCTCTTTTCCATAAATGATAGATCAGAATTACAGTGATTGGTTGTTGCTTTAGTTTTTAATTCACTAATTTGTGAGTTTTTGAGTTCACGGCTCCAGTAGATAAATCTACACCCTGCTCCTTAGTTTAGAAACTTCGTAATCACTTGTTTTACAAAGAAATGTTTAGATTTTAGATCTTTAATATAAGAAGGTCTCTGTTTGCTTTGACTCTGCTCTGTTAGTCTGGACTGTGGCCGTACAGTACCGGGGTCAGATCATTACATCTGTAGACATTAAGCTGTTTTATGCGTAACTCATGACTTTACTGTGACATGAGATTAAATATAAGATTATCCCCGTTTTTAAAACAGAATGTGTAAAATCTTAAGTCTTGGATTTATCTGATGGGGAATAAATAGAGATTTTTGAAATACTGTTGTATAATTGATCATAACCACGTCAGTAAGTCATTTATCACACAAAATAAACCTTTTCTGGTTCCAGCAAATGAGACCATGCTGCGATTTTTAGTAGTTTAATCAATTAGTTGTCAAATTTTAAATTAATCTGCAACTAGTTTGATAATCGATTGAGTCTTTTATCAAGAAAAAAATGTTAAAATTCTGATTTTAGCCTCAAATCTAAATAGTTTCTGGTTTCTTTACTTCAATATGACAGTAAAGTGAATATCAGTGCGTTCTGGACAAAAAAAGACAGAACATCGCTTTGGGAAACACGATTTTCTGAACCAAACAACGAATCGATAAACCATGAAAAAGATCACCAATAAAAACAATCATTGTAAACAGAAAATCTGGACTGTTGGTTGGACCAGACGTTTAAATATTGCGATGAAGTTGAATGTTGTTGATGTAGTCAGAGTCGCAGTCACAATCTCTTTCCCTGATTCTTTCAGTCGGACGCGGGCTGGGAGGAGTACTACGACTACATCTTCCCAGAGGACGCCGCCAACCAGCCCAACCTCAAACTGCTGGCCATGGCGAAGATGTGGAAGAGGAAGCAGATGGTGGAAAACGAGGTTCCAGAAGAAACTGAAGCGGCAGCGGACGAGGGGTCGACGTCGTCGCCGTCCTCCGATGACCCCGCAGCTCCTCCCGAAAACCTGCCGGAAAACGACTCCGACGGAAGCGCTGACGACGAAAAGAGCAGGAGAAGACGTACGACGATCGAGACGACGACGACAGCAGCAGCAGCAGCGAGAGTGACAGTAATGATGAAAAAGACGGAGAGCAGGATAAGAAAGAGAGCCGGAGCGGAGATGAAGATAAAGATTAAATTGATGTTGTAGGAAAGTTTCCCCGCTCAGGGACACGAGGGGAGCGACGTTCACCGTGAATGGATTTTTTTTCTACTGATCTGTTTTTCTAACAAAAACAAACAAACCCGGCTGACGAGCAGTCTTTATTGTACGACCATGTTTTCTGTGTAACGGTGCCATTAGACATACAGAAAGTCAAACTCGCTTGTTGTCTTGTTTCTTCAGCAAAAGTTCATGTGTCATTCAAGGAAATTAAACTGAGTGGATAAAGAGAGCTGGAGTCCCTGCCTACAGCCCCATGAGAGCTTGTTTCAGGAACAATATGTGCAGCCGTCAACAGCAAGACAATGTTTAATGTTTTGTGAATAACACTCATGATGTTTGACAAGTTTACAAGATAATTTTGTCCATCAAGAAGGTTTCAGTTTGTCTTAAAACCTCAGATTGAACTACATCTCCGGTTTCACACAGTATGACATGTCAGCGCTGTGACGCTAAGCTCGCTTGGTTACTACTACGTCCTGTCATCCTCACGTGGACGCTCTTTAACTTTCAGTCATTGAGAAAGAAAGTTAAGACATCACATGTGCGACAACAGTATTTGTAGTTACGTATTTTCAGTGTTACAGTTATATGACAAACTGTGACTCTCTTGACTTGCAGAATTATCTTTTTCAGAGCACATAAAACACAGGATCAGAAAACTGTCTCTCGTTGTTGACTTCTGGACATGTTTTTCTGAAAAAGGTCCAATGGTGGTCCACCGGAAGGGGAGGGACTTAGGCTCTCTGTTGAGGGAATACAAAGTGTGTACAACCCGTGGCTCTCTGACAGATTGACTATGTACAATGTAACTGAGCAGGACCTGTAATCAAATAATTCACACGTGGTCCTCAGGATAAAGCGGGCGGCGCGTCAGAGAGCCACAGTCTGCTGTTATTCGATGTCCTCCGGTCTGACAGGATGAGGCAGCGGGATGATCGACTTCTTCTCTGTGTCCCTGGACAGAGCTTTCCTCATGTCTGCAAGAGGAGAGAGAGAAATATAAACTGTCAGCTTTTCGACCCTCCTGAGCTCCTGCAGCTGCTCGCTCTGCAGAAACAGCGCCCTCTTCTGTCGTGTGACATGAAGTCAAATAAAGGCTTTGTTTGTAATACTCCTCCAGAGTTACCGTGGTGATCGAAAGTCAAAACGCATCAAGTTAATCAAAATACATTTTTACATTACATACTATTTCTACAGTAGAAGTGTTGCCAATGTTTTTTATGCATTATCCAGCGTAACAGGAAGATTGTTTCCTGGAAAACTCTGTTGGTGCAGCATTTCTTCAACCGGCTTTTTTAAAAAATGTTTTGAGTAACAAACAAAATTCCATGAGTTAGGTCATCAGACATCTCAAAACCTCTGCAAATAAATCTCTGCAAGGACTGATGCCACTAAAGGTGAGTGAGAAAATGTTTTACTGTTATTTAAAAGGGGTTACATTTTTTTGTTTTGTGTGAGTAATTGGGACAAAACTTATATTTTTAACCGTTAAACTAACAGAATGAGGCAGCGGGCAACCAGCAAGTTCTGTGAGGTAAAATTTGTGTTTTTGTCAATGGAGTCTGGTGGCTTTGACGAGAACGATACAGTGACTGTTTAAACGAAAATGATCTTACTGTTTAAAAAAAGGTTTCTCTGTAGGAATCCTTCCATAATGTTGTCAGACACCTATAATAACAATCTGAGCCTGTCTGTGGCAAAAACAAGCACTTTACTGGACGTATATTTTAGGCCACACTGACTAACCTGGGTTTTTTAGTGAGGTAGCACTGCCCCATTCATAATTATAAATTTTGATTAGTCCTTTGGGTTTCAGTTTCAGCAGCTCAGTACTTGGATGCAACGGCCCAAGTGTCGAAGCTTCCCACCAGCACCTGAACACATCACGGTAGTGCACATAGCTGTCTGTACTTTCAGCTATATTACCATTCACATTTAATTTAACAAACCTAAAATTGAGCTCAGTGTTTTGACCAAGTCAAGTAGGTTGATAGTCGCAGTCTGCTGATATGAACTGAAACCAACAGCTGCCTGAAAGTAAATAAATCTGAAAACTGAAGCTTTGACAAACACTCAAAAACACTTGAACAGGGCCAAATTCATCAGGTTCCGTTTCTGTAACTCACCATAAGCGTCTTCGTCCGGTTCTCCGTTGCTCGCCGAGTAATACTCGATCACCGTCCTGTAGACGCTGTAGCCCAGACGCTTGTACATGTTCACCGCCACTTGGTTGGAGACTCGCACGAAGAGATCCACGAAGAATCCTCCCTTCCTACAAAACAACATCAAAGTCACAGTAACGTCCTTCATGGTGAGGAGATCAGGTGACATAACCAAACAAAGGCTACGTGTGGGGAGAAGAATATGGCCCAATCCCAATCACCCCCCTAAGCCCTAAGCCCTGAACCCTCACAGACTTTACTGACGTCACTTGGAAAGTGACTGAGTGCAAGAGGCTGCAAGGACTCAAAATGCTGTAACTAGGAACGGGACGGCCCTTTCCCACTTTATCACGTTACCTTGACAACGCTGAAAAACGCTGCACACTTTTCATTTTATGCTTTTGTCTGATTAATGAAGTCCTGCAGGCTCTTATAGTGACATCCACTCTACAGAGTGGAGGAGCGGTAAATGTCAATATATTTGTCAATAATCATGAATAGTTCTACACTATTGTTGGTCAAAACACACATCATTAAGTAAAAACTAAAATAAATAGTTGAATAAACAAAGTGTGTAGGCTAATAAGGTGTATTCCTCTGACTTCATGTGTTCTATGCACCATCTTAAGTTCAGAAAAATTCTAACAATATTAACATCAGCGTTGGTGTCAATGCTTGTTTGTTTACCGTTTTCTTCTTCTTCTCCTGTATAGGCGTATTTGCCGTGATATTTGTCTCAGCTTCGGGCTTCCCCTGGTAACCCCGTGTTTCACGTCATACCGCTATGAACTGTGGGCAATTCCCTCAGCCAAAGTCTGCAGAAATGCGGACTTACGGAAAGGGTCTAAAAGGGCTCAAAATGTCCTGAGAGAGCCCTCAGCACTTGACGATTTGACAGTGGGACAGCCCTAAGCCCTCCACGGACTTCCAGGAGCGCTACTCAAAGTCTGTGAGTCTGTGAGGGTGGAGATTGGGATTGGGCCTATGCCTAGTGTGATTGAAAAGGTTTTCTGGGCTTTGATAGTGAAGGATTCACACAGCAGAGGAAATATTAGGTCTGATTTGTTTGTAATTTTGGTTGAAGTCCTGATGTGGACAGATAGAAAATTAAAAATGCATTATTTTAACCAGATTTTAAAGATCTCAACATGAACTACCAATTTCCAGAAGCTGTGTGTGAGAAGGTACAAACCTCTCTGAGATTTCCTCCAGCATCTCCATGAGTTTGGCTGCGAGGCCGAGTCTCCTGAACTCCGGGGCGACGGACAGAGCGGTGACGTGACCGTGCCACTCCTCCCGAGCCACAGATCCCTCCGCCTTCCCCATAACTGCAAGACATCAGCGAGTCAAGAGTCACACAAACTTTACTGAGAGATTTACAAACCAAACTCAGTGAGAAAGGAAAATATTTGTATTTCGTTTGTAGTTTACAAATTGTTTATAGTATATCATCTTTTCTTTCTGATTTGAACTATATTTGGTTTTGTTTTAGTCCTCAACACCACCAAATCTGGTGTATTAAGGTTGATGGATTAGGTTCAATCATCCCAAACATATTTATATAATATGCAGAAGAACTTACTGTAGCCCATCAGTTCACCACCAGGAGCCTCTGCAACGATGAAGTACTCCGGCCAGTGAGCGAGGTACTGGAGGTAAAACGGGATCCCATACTGGAGGTCGAACGTCAACGAAAAACCACCAGCTTGTGTTGCATTTAAAACACACTAACACTCGGAGTTATATCAAGGGGGTTAAATATTAGAGAGGAGACAGCTCTCTGTGTAACGCAGATCAACAGCAGCACAAACTACTTAATAATATATGTAAAGAAACTGGCAGCTGAGTGTCAAATATTAATTAAAAGTTACATTGTAAATTTTATGTTTTTAATTCATGACAAATGACACATTCGCAGGTGATATTAATTCATCTTAAAATGAAGGATACAGTTTCTGTCAAAGGATCCAGGTTGCTGTTGAACATAAAGCAAAGATCAGTTTGTCCTGAGTCGTTATTAATCCGTTTGCCTAATCAATAATAGTTCTTCGGAGAATTTCAATACATTTTGTAAAGACACAAACACACCAATCTCAATCGAATATTTGTAAAAGATTCCATATTTAACCTTACTGCGAACATTAACGTAAAATATAAAATAGCGTTTCAAAATATATTAATTTGATTCGGGTTTATCGATAAATACAGAGTACAAAAGACATAATATGAAATTACACATTAACAACTGATGACTGTGATAGTTATGCTAACTAGGTTAGCTAACAAATAGCACAAGTAGGCAAACACATTAACACTTTTCACTGAAAGACAGTTAGTTGACTGATTAAAATATGTGCCGATTATTCCAGAGGATGGTAAAGTTTCACAAGGTGTTTCAGTCAGGCTTTTACAAATATCATTTTTGCCCCAAACAAAGGGAATACTTAATTCTCAAATTATTTGAATGGAGTTTGGCACAGCATTCATTCCAGCCAGCAGTCTGCCCGTGGTTAGCCTGCTATCGCTGCTGCGTAGCAAAAACAGGATGTACAGATGCCTTTAGCAACAAATAGAACAACAAACAGAACCAAAATAGTAAAAGTGACAAGGTTTGACTCACATATTGTTGAATTTAAATAAATCATCGCAGGTAAACGGTCTTAATGTTGTCATCTTGACTTGCTGCTGTGTGGCCTTCCACCTGGAAGAGGAAACGAGACATCGGCTCAATTTAAAAGGCTAAAAGAGCAGCGCCCCTGCTGACACGGAGGTAATACACACGAAAATAATACTTTCTCACCTAACAGGAGCTCAAAACATCTACAGCAGCAAAATGCAACATGCACATTAATGCAGCAGGAATAATAATCCAGAACCAGTCAATAACATTTTCCTGTGCTATGAACACTACTTTCTCTAAATATTCTGACTTTTCATTCTTGTTTGACTTCACTATTCCTCTTTGTTATCACCATCTGCTGTTTAAATGATTAAAACACATTGTTTTTCTGAACAATTTCAAATTACAGTAGGCTGAATCTTCATGTGAAGGTGGGAAACAGACCAAACTTGACACACGCATACAAATCCTAAGATTATTTTTTATTCTAAGGAAACACAGGGCCGTTGTTTTTTCATTCTCATGAGATGAACTGAAGCTGCAATTGTCGCCATAGAGGGAAGGAAACCATTTAAAGGAAGAACATGAGAAAAACACTAATATGTAAGGCCAGATATTAAAGGATCAGTTCACCAAATTACATGAAATGTGGCCACAGAGACTTTGCAAACCTTGTTTTTAGCCTACACGATTGTCAGAAATGCATCTTGCTAAATGTAAATACAGCTGAAAACATGTAAAAGAGGCTCAGTTAATAAAAGAGGTTTTAACAACACTGTGAATCATCACAAACATAAGAAGCCCTTAAGCATGCAGTCATAAATGTGCGCTTTGTATAATTAGGCTGATGGGTCCGGTGGTATGTAGGATTTGCTGCGGACACACACATAATCAAAAGATCGGTGGTTCGATCCCCGGCTCCTCCTGTCTGCATGTTGAAGGGTCCTTGGGCAAGACACTGAACCTCCTGGTGGCTGTTCCATCGGTGTATGAATGTTAATTTTTGTTCTGGCGAGCAGTTGGCACCTTTTCCTCCAGGCCATGAATGCATGTGAATGTGACTTTGAGCAGTCAGAAAACTAAAAAGGCCTCACACACACACAAACGACCAAACGTATGATCCCCTGCAGGATTTCACCTGGCGGAGACAATAAGCACTCTTAAACACAAAGTATTCCTGAGACTGATGGGATTGTCATCAGCGTTGCAGGTATTTGATCGTAAACCAAATTACTAGATGATGATGATGGCGCTAAAGAAAAAGGAAGTTCATCATGGATGTTGTAATTCCATGACGTCATCCTGAGGTGGACATGGATGTGTGCACAGACTTTCTTAGAAATCAACCCAATAGCTGTGAGGATGGTTAAAAATACACCAACAAGGTGTCTTCACAGACTCTATGTCCTTGTTACCCGCAGTGAACTTTTTTTCATAGGAACTCTTTCTTCTTTGTTTTTCACTTGAAACTGACAAACAGTGGCGTAACTACCGTACAAGCAGGGAGTTAAGAGTTGCATGAGGGCCCTCAGCAGTTCTATACATAACTAAACTCTCATGGTAGTAAATTATTTAGTTATGTGAAGTAATTTGACGACTTATATCTTCTACAAACAGCTGACTTTCCATGTGTTGCAGTAGTCAGTGAATAAAGCCTCGTACTTCATGGTGTCTGTTTCACACTTGATGTCACAAATATTCAATAAAAATACAATAACATCAAATCCTTTGAGATACAAACACTCCACTGCCACATAACTCTGCAGTACATCTAAATTACGTTTAAATGAGGCGGAATTTATGGGCGATTTTATGTTAAATGTGTGCAACATTGGCCCGCAGAGAATTCTGGGTAATATTATTTGACTTGCGTGTTCTATCACCTGCTGCGTTCAATCCAGGCTGCTTATAACACTGCATGGCTACAAGGAATTATGTAACATGTTTTTCACTTACAGAGCACAACCATGTAATGTGCAATGCAACTAATGACAGCTTCTAAACTACTGTAAGTCAACAAACACCCTCCAGACTCTCAAACCAGAGTAACGTTAATGAAATCAACACTTTTCAGGGCAGAAACTACCTTTCAGTCAATAAGTAGAGGCTGCAGTCACTTTATGGCAAGTGAAATACTGCATGTTATTGGTTTTAAAGGTATTTTAACAGGTAAAAAGGACTGGATTGGTTGGTGGCAAGTTAAATAATGTAGAGTCATACGGATAATTGCAAAAGAGATCATGTCTTGATTTTGTAAATACGTAACTCAGCAGTAAGTCATGTAAATTATGGGCTACAGCCTGATTTCCAAATATAATCAAGGATATTAGACATACGCCTACGAAACATATAATAGATCAGCAACCACAGGCTTCTATTATTGCCAATAAAAAAATCACGTAAATGTCAGGCCTGATTAGTAGTTTAAGTGTAGCTTAATGTTATTTGGACACAATTATGTTTATTCCATTAAAAGAAACAGTAAAGTTTCACAAAGTCATTACTTTGCTAAACACTTTATACCACGGGCATAAAGTGATGTTTATTTGCACGTTATGTCTGTTTGACACAGACGACAATCACTTTTCAGCTCTCAAAAAACTATTTATGCTGCAGCTGCTGTTGATTGGAGTCTCAGGAGTGGAAGGTTCAGACCGAAGCCGCACCAATCAACTGTAACCAGGAAGTGGGAGGTCTCAGCTCGACCAATCCTTGATGTGGAGTCAAACAGCTGACTTTGGCTCACAGAAGCTGTGGTAAATTCTGATTGGTTGAAATGAAAAAATGAACGCCCTCCATCAGCTGACTGAGCTGGAAGCAGAAAAAAAAGGAACACACGTCTGTTCATGTGTGCTGTCAAACATCACCATGGATCCTGTCTGTTTTCTGATAAACACTGTCTGAAGAGAACAAGTTGCATCATTGCAAACATTTATCTTAACTAACAATCTTCACAACTTCAACTTCTTTCTTTTCAGGAGATGAAACACGTCATTGTCACAAATAGATCTGAATAAAGTGATAAGTGTCTTAATATAGTTTGTTTGTTTCAGTGTTAGATTGGCTCAATGCAGAAACATATTCCTTTGTCTTTTAATCAGGAACTTTGTCATTTGTGTTTTTAGATGGTGGATCTTCATCAGGCTGCTGTGACCTCTGACCTCTTTACTGATGGCTGCATCTCATATTGCTGATCAAGAATTCAGGGTCTCTGTCAGTCACTGTGGACGAGAGAAAACTACATTTCAATGATTAAGTGACATCATCCTGACCACAGGAAGTAGCTGCAGCATCTCTCTACTAAAACACTACTTTAGAAACTCAGACAGTTCAGAGCACGAGAACAAGAGACAGAAGAAGGAGAGACAGAGAGAATCATGATGGTTGAGTTCAAATGGATTTCTTTATTTCTTACAGCGGTGCTTCAGTTTACAGGTAAGAATACATATATCACATATATAAATGGAAGGCACATTGTAAAAAATAACTTGATCAATATTATTAAAGATTCTTTATTAGCTACATTTGATTTAACTAAGAAAACCAAATCTGTTGTTTCTAATGTGGTGAGTTTAGTGAACTCTTGGAAACTAAGGAGAAAGAAATAATCGTCACTAACTATGAACATAACAGACATTTTCTCATTTCACTTTATTTTTCATCATTTTCTCAACAGCAGCAGCTGAAACACTTCCCCTCTCCTTCACTGTCAGAGTTGGAGATGAAGTCACTTTGCCTTGTGAAAATGTGATAGACGGTCAGAGAAAATGTGAATATACTACATGGACCTTTGAAAGTTCAGGAGGTGCAGTAGCAGTAGAGCTGGTTGAACTTGGGCAGATTGGTGAAAACACCAAAGCTAAATCAGACAGACTGAGTGTTACAGAGAAATGTTCTCTGGTTATAAAGAAGGTCACAGACGAGGATGTTGGTCGTTATGACTGTCAGCAGTACAACAGTTCAGGACATCAACAAGGTGCAGCTGTTGTGGTTCATCTGTCTGTTATTATCAGTGAGTATTTCCATCATAATGTTTTCAGCTCAAACTGTCTTGTTAGAACAATATACTGAAACATTATAATAATTATGATCACAGTGATGAAGTTAACTTTACTCTTGTTGTCTTTCTCTCACAATATCTCCATCTTCACCAGTGACTGAACAGAAGGACGCTGATAAGGTGACATTGTGGTGCACTGTGTCGACACGTGGACAGTCCTGTAGACACACAGTGAAGTGGCTGTATGAGGGTAAAGATGTGGACAAAGATAACAAAGACATGAAGACATCACAGGCTGGCTGCTACGCCACTGTGTCTTTCCTGGATTCTCATTTTAGTCACAAATCAAAGTCTAACTTGAAGTGTGAAGTGACAGATGGTTCCTCTGGAAAAGTGCAGCTGTTCACCTTCAGCCCTCAGTCCTCAGGTGAGAAAACAGGTGAGAATATGCAGAGCTGTTCAAGATGACTAAAACCACCAAAACATTTGTTTATTTGATGACTTTTTAAGATGACATCATTCTTTCTCATTTAGTGACAGCAGATGGTAAACATGAGGGATTTTCTAACTCAACAGTTTCTTGGGTTGTGTTATTTCATTCATGCAGGTGACGCACAAACAACAACAACTAAATCAACAAAAACAACAACCCTATCGAAAAGAACAACTGAAAACACAAAATCAGTTACAACAACAACAACCAATGATCCTTCAACAAAACAACAAGGTAGTAACTCATCTTTCTCTGGAGTCTCTCTGGCTGTGTCCGAAATTTCCTCTCAGTCACTACTCCCTATCTCCTCTGTAGGGAGTTGGATGTAGAGCACTATGTAGGGAGCTCACTCGCGTTATTAAAACAACACTGTCGGACACTACCCCGATCGTTATTTCGGCGCTTTTAATTACGTCATTGCCGTCGGATTGTCATTTTTTTTCTATCAGCGCAATGCATGATGGTATACAGCTTGGTTAGTGACCATCGGTTGTACGCTACTTTTCAGAATGCATTCTGGGATACATTGAGTGGACAATATAGGGTATAATAATCATCACTATACATTCGGGCAGCACTACAAAATGGCGAGCTCACTATATAGTCCACTATATAGTGGGTAGTGGGTGATTTCTGACACAGCCTCTGTCTTCCTGTCAGCCTCTTTCTCTCCACATACTGAATTTCATTATTTATCTTTTTATTTCACTCATTGGGTGTGTTTTTTTGTGTCATTTTGTTCATTTTCGTTCCTTTTAACTAGGCTGGTTATTGCGGCGCTGCAGCCCTTTGGTAGCTGATTTTAAAGAAAAAACAGTGCAGTTCTCAAACACAGAAGGCTGCCTGGTTTGCTCTAATTAACAACTTATAATGCACAAATTCACCTCTTAATCTTTCTCTATCATGGTTCAAGTCCCACGGAGCCACAACCAAATTCAAACCAAGGAAAACCACAGAAATATATTGTCTATATTCAAATAAGCTCTCTCTTCCTGCTAAACCGTCCATTTCATATATATATATATATATATATATACACATATATATATATATGTATATATATATATGTATATATATATATATATATATATATATATATATATATATACACATATATCTATATATATATATATATTTACATTTACATTTATTCATTTGGCTGACGCTTTTATCCAAAGCGACTTACAATTGCTATACATGTCAGAGGTCGCCTCTGGAGCAATGAGGGGTTAAGTGTCTTGCTCAGGGACACAGTGGGGATTGAACCGGGTCTCTACTCCAGGTCTTAACATTGCCATCCCATCCATCCATATATATATATCTATATATATATACATATATACATATATACATATATATATATATATATACATATATATATATATATATATATATATACATATATATATATATATATGTATATATACATATATATATATATATATATATATATATATATATATATATATATATATATATATATACATATATATATATATATATATATCATATATATATATGTATATATATATGTATATATATATATGTATATATATATACATATATATATACATATATATATACACATATAAATATATATATATATATATATATATATATATATATATATATATATATATATATAAATATAAACCCATCCTGGGAGGCTCGGTCCGTCTAGCAAAACACAAACACCTCTGTCCTGCAGCTGCAAGTCCTGAGCACATCTACTGCAGCAGCATGGTGGCAGCATCCGGCACGACACTGGCCAGAAATTCACAAATGCTAATGAGCCTTACTATATCTTGTCTAAACATGTCAGTTCCATTACAGTTCGCAATGTCCATACTCACTCAGAAACACTTTGGCAAAATGGGTTTCTGGCTATGTGTTAGCAGTTTGCATGCGTGGCTATGGCGTTAGCTCCACTTCAGTAGAATCTCTGTGGCGGATTTAACCAGCTCCAAAATACAGCTCACGCTCCGTGTTAACAGATTTTACACTGACAAAGAATCTCCTGGCTCTTAACTTTTAGGACAAGTAATGTTATTAAAGCTACGGGACTTACAACCTCTTACAGCTCTGAGCGTATCTATGTTCTTTCCTCGGCTTCATCTTCTATTTTCTCCGTTTCTTTTTCGGTTTTTAACTTTTTTTAGTCCCGCCCCCTCAAAACCCGGTAGGCTGCATAACTGCTTTCTGATAGGCACTGATTGGATAATGAACAAAATTGACACCTGGCCACCCAATACAAAAGAAATTACCTGGAACGTTCAAGGGCTACTCCCAACAAAACTTAATTAATACATATTAATACAAAAAGGTCTTACACACCAGGGACAATTGAACTAGCCCATATTTCAGCATATACTGTATTTCTGTTAGCAGAACACAAAGGAAACAATATATACATTTAGCAGGGTGCTAAACTAGCAGGACTAAAGTTAGCGGCTGTGTTAAAACTATAACTTAGCACAACATAACTGCGTTGTAATAATGTTATGCTTTATTAAATGTCATGTCATTAACAAAGTAGCTATATAATGTCAGTCCAGTGACTGTTACCTGACGGCCGACCTGCCTCTCATTCCCCGGTGCTGGCAGTAAGTCAGCCTGCCGAGTGAAGACAGACTCCGAGGAGGACCTATGTGAGCGGTTCATTCCTGCTCCACTGTAGACGAGATGTCACGTGACAAATGAACGACTCAAACAGACAGTTGAGAGTCATGAACTAATCAATTCTGTTTCCTGTGCTGACGGTGCCCGTGCAGCTGCAGTGTGACGAGTGAACATAAGAGTCCAAGATCCTTCAGGCATGTGTGAAAATGAACAAATTACTCACTGAGACAACCTGTTCCTATGAGTCACATCAAGATCAGGTCAAATGAACAAAACGTACTTTGAACGAAACAACACTAGTGGCAGAAGAGATGGAGCCCCAACATCACCGGTGTTGTGCCGACTTGTCTGCACCTGGTGATAATTTATCAGCGTTGATGAACCACAAAGAAGATTTATTGTTTTTAAATAGCCGGCTGCTTGAAATAGACCCACAAGGAACTGCGACGTGCAGTTCAATCCGTGTTGCTCAATCCACAAGATCCACTGCTGCTCACAAATCAGACGACTACATTCACAGTTAGCAAAGACATGCAGGAAAACTGTGAGCTGATGAAAGTCTGGGATTCGTTGCTACTTTAGCTGCAGGATTTCAAACAGAACTGAACTGTGCAGTCAAAATGTTTCTAATGTTTTCAGAATCGTTCTGGAGGTTCATCATTGTGTCTGTGGGTTTAGCAGCACTCATAATAATTGTTGTGGCAGTCAACATCTGGACAAGAACTAAAGGTGAGAACATTCACAGATGAAACTCAGAAACAGGAAGTTTTGATAAACCTGGATTTTCACTGTGGAAACTAAAGTCGACTCTTTCTCTTTTCTTTTCAGGGACAAAAACACAGATGGATGAAAACACAGTGAGTTTATAATGTTTTGTTACAGTTGGTACTTTTACACAGCAGACCACAGAAACATCTTCCTCTCTCAGTGACAGAAACATGTAACAGTAACTGATGGTGCGTTCAGGTGCTAAGTCAGGGTATGCTTCTTATCTCCTTTGTGTTAAATGTGGGTCAGTGATGTGAAAGTTGTCAGTTAAAGTGTGTCAGAGTGAGGGTTTGTTTGTGTTTCACAGGTGAATAATGATGAAGATGAAGATGATGGTGTGGTGAACTATGAAAACGATGGAGACCCTTCTGCCTCTGTCAGACTCCACTGATCAACAACTTCCATATCAACATCAGCTCATCAGAGAAAAGACTCCACTGCAGTTAAAGGGGAACTATTACACTGCATTTCCAGCCCGATATTGTAGTTCTGTGACTCAGCATCTGTCTGAAACAAGCTGCAGATGCTTCTGTTTCTTTGAACCCCACCCCAAAGCCCACTGTTTTGTGATTGGCCATTGTCTGATGTGTTTACCAGGTTGCTGCAGGGATAGGTCTGCATGTTCCTTCATGTGCGTGGCCAGAACAAAAAATCTTATAAGATCATTTTTTTTTATTTATTGTTTTTGTTTATTTATCAGTGTGAGAAATGTTTGTGTGTTTTGTGCTCAGCTGTTTCTGTTTCAGTCTGACTTTGAACAACAATATTCAAGTCTTGATTTCATCTCATATCAGGAAGCCCAGCTGTGAGTTTTATAAAATGTCTTTTCCTGCATCAGTTGTGAATATCTTTATTTTCTGCAGCCAGTTCAGAACACAGCAGCTGGATTTCAACTTCATTTAACAGGAACGAGCATTTAACTCTAGTAACAGTCTCCTCTTTATTATATCTGATAACAATATAAACTGCAAATAAAGAAATATTCACCACTTCAGTCTACATTGTGTTTAGTGATTCCTTCATGTACTAACAGTGTCATAATGGAAAGTGAATATTCTTTACTATGAATGTTCTGCCTCTACTAGTAGAACCACCTCCCTCCTCGTGTCCCCTTCTAGTAGTAAACCTTCCCTCTGGAGGACCTCTAACCTCCCAGTGTCATGTTACGTCAGGCAGGGAGCAGATAAAGCAAGGATTCAGGCAGAGTGTGAATTATACAGTGAAACTCAGGGGTCAACTTTATTCCAGAGTGAGTAAAGGAAGCCCAGTACAGCAGGCGCTCAGTGAACTGAAGTCTTACAATCTCCTTGCTTGTTTAACGTAATGTCTGCAGTCTATAGATGAGGATAAATCAAATTTTACCATTTAGACCAGTTCAAACAGGAGTCAAGTATTGTAGAAAGTCAGACCCACACAATGCTGAACCAGAACCAAAGACACTATCATAAAATACAGTCTGCATTATCATCTCTAATCATAATTCTTTTCATTTCAAGTTTTAAGTTTCAACTTAGTCTTTTCTTAGCAAACATCTCATTTCCTCTAGCTCATGTTAAATGTGAATGAAATCTAATTGTTCAGTAAAGTAGTAGTCATACATTTCATTTCATTTCAATTCAATTTTATTTATATAGCGCCAAATCACAACAACAGTTATCTCATAGAACTTTTCATAAAGAGCAGGTCTAGACCGTACTCTGAAGTTATTTACAGAAGCCCAACAATTCCCACTAAGAGCAGCACTAGGCGACACAGGCAAGGAAAAACTTCCTTTTAAGAGGCGGAAACCTCGAGCAGAACCATGGCTCAGGGTGGTGACCATCTGCCTCGACCGGTTGGGGTGAGGGAGAGAGAGAGAGAGAGAGCAGAGAGAGAGAGAGGGGAGGCAGTCTACATAGCAGTGCAGATAGTAAAGGTAACGTTGCACAGCTCCAGAGCCAGGAAGTGATAGGAGGAGAGAGGAGAGGGACGAGGAAGCACTACGACCACGGGAAAAGGAAGGCGTCGAGTTAGTAACATGCATTAATGGGATGAGGTTGCACTCGAGGAGGAGAGAGAGGAGAGAGGAACTCAGTGCATCATGGGAAATCGAACCCAAATTGGAACCTGGATTTTACAGGAAGCCAAAGCAGAGAAGCTAAGACAGGAGAGATATGATCTCTTTTACTGGTTCCTGTCAGAACTGCGTGCTGCAGCATTCTGGATCAGCTGAAGAGTCTTAATGGACTTTTCGAAGAGCCTGATAATAATGAATTGCAGTAATCCAGCCTAGAAGTAACAAGTGCATGGACTCGTTATTCATTTTTAGACAATACAGATTTGAAGCAACAAACCTGGATTTTAACATTTTTCAGTTACCTAGCAAGGTAAAATTTCCAGAGTGAAAAAAAAATGGCATGCTTATTGTAAAACACAGACGAGCCAACACAAGACAAAAAGGAATCAGACACTTAAATACACAAGAGAGGTGGAGGTAACGAGACACAGGTGGAAACAAGAATCAACTCAAGGAAAGGAAGTGAACTGACAAAGACTCATGAGGAAGGATTTAACAAAAGACAACAGGAAATCACCAAACTCAGAACCAAAACCAGGACATCCAGGGGTTAAAGTAGTTTTCATCAGAATTTGATAAACGTCTGTTTGTCTCGTGTCCACATTCTCACCAAAACACTTCCTGTTCAGCTCAGTCAGGAGAGACTTAAATGAAAAAGAAGCTTAAAGAGGAATTAAAAGGAAAAGGAACAGGAGAGTTTAAGAAATGTGAGAGGGATGTGTGGCCTACCTGGTGGAGGGGCTGTGACGACAGAGGCCAGAACCAGAATGGATGTGAAGGGCTCAGTGGGATCACTGAAGACTGCTTGATCCACCAGCTGGTGGAGCGAGAGAGGGAGGGAGGCCTGGAGCTGGAGTGATGCTGCAGTCTTTTATCTGGTCGGGGTCCTCCAGGAGAGAAAAGACAGAGAAAGGAACAGTTTGAAAGTTTGACAGGAACAATATGATTGGCTCACAGAGGTTGTGGCAGATTCTGATTGGTTTAACTGAAAGAATGAACGCCCTCAATCTGATGACGGAGTTGGAAGCAGAAAAAAGGAAGAGAGGGGGCGGGGGAGAAATAGAGTCAGCATGAACGATGTCTTCCTGACTGAACTTCTGCTGAGCTTCAATTCTCTGAAAAAAAGAGCTGCAAAGATACAAAGAGGAACCAGCAGATCTCAGAGCAGTAAAACATCATCTTATCTGTGTTCTTCAGCAGCTGCTACAGTATCACCATATTGCACCATGGACATCAGGAGTCAGATTCTGGTGGGAGAGGAGTTTGACTCTTCACCTGTCTGTTCATGTGTGCTGTCAAACATCACCATGGATCCTGTCTGTTTTCTAATAAACACTGTCTGAAGAAAACAATTTGCATCATTGCAAACATTTATCTTAACTAACAATCTTCACACCTTCAACTTCCTCTTCTTCTTCAAGACCATGTGACTGGACAAAGTGTGAACTTGACCGTTAATGTAATTTGTTTGCTAGATTTGCTCAGTGAATGCGGAAACATATTTCTTTGAATTGTAATACCTGACTTTGTTGTCTTTACATGTTCATTGTTTCACAGGATCTTTGTCAGGCTGCTGTGACCTCTTTACTGATGGCTGCATCTCATAGTGCTGATCAAGAATTTGATCTCTGTCAGTCACTGTGGATGAGAGAAAAACTGCATTTCAAGGATTAAGTGACATCATCCTAACCACAGGAAGTAGCTGCAGCATCTCTCTACTAAAACACTACTGTAGAAACTCAGACAGTTCTGAGCACGAGAACAAGAGACAGAAGAAGGAGAGACAGAGAGAATCATGATGGTTGAGTTCAAATGGATTTCTTTATTTCTTACAGCGGTGCTTCAGTTTACAGGTAAGAATACATATATCACATATATAAATGGAAGGCACATTGTAAAAAATAACTTGATCAATATTATTAAAGATTCTTTATTAGCTACATTTGATTTAACTAAGAAAACCAAATCTGTTGTTTCTAATGTGGTGAGTTTAGTGAACTCTTGGAAACTAAGGAGAAAGAAATAATCGTCACTAACTATGAACATAACAGACATTTTCTCATTTCACTTTATTTTTCATCATTTTCTCAACAGCAGCAGCTGAAACACTTCCCCCTCTCCTTCACTGTCAGAGATGGAGATGAAGTCACTTTGCCTTGTGAAAATGTGATAGACGGTCAGAGAAAATGTGAATATACTGTATGGATCTTCAGTGGTTCAGGGGGCAAATCAGTAGTAGAGCTGGTTAATCTTGGGCAGATTAAAAATGCCACAGCTAAATCAGACAGACTGAGTGTTACAGAGAACTGTTCTCTGGTTATAAAGAAGGTCACAGTCAAGGATGTTGGTCGTTATGACTGTCAGCAGTACAAATCTGGAAGTAAACAAGGTCCAGACTCTCAGGTTTATCTGTCCATTATTAACAGTGAGTATTTCCATCATAATGTTTTCAGCTCAAACTGTCTTGTTAGAACAATATACTGAAACATTACAATAATTATGATCACAGTGATGAAGTTAACTTTACTCTTGTTGTCTTTCTCTCACAATATCTCCATCTTCACCAGTGACTGAACAGAAGGACGCTGATAAGGTGACATTGTGGTGCACTGTGTCGACACGTGGACAGTCCTGTAGACACACAGTGAAGTGGCTGTATGAGGGTAAAGATGTGGACAAAGATAACAAAGACATGAAGACATCACAGGCTGGCTGCTACGCCACTGTGTCTTTCCTGGATTCTCATTTTAGTCACAAATCAAAGTCTAACTTGAAGTGTGAAGTGACAGATGGTTACTCTGGAAAAGTGCAGCTGTTCACCTTCAGCCCTCAGTCCTCAGGAGAGAAAACAGGTGAGAATATGCTGAGCTGTTCAAGATGACTAAAACCACCAAAACATTTGTTTATTTGATGACTTTTTAAGATGACATCATTCTTTCTCATTTAGTGACAGCAGATGGTAAACATGAGGGATTTTCTAACTCAACAGTTTCTTGGGTTGTGTTATTTCATTCATGCAGGTGACGCACAAACAACAACTGAAAACACAGAATCAGTTACAGCAACAACAACCAATGATCCTCCGACAAAACTACAAGGTAGTAACTCATCTTTCTCTAGAGTCTCTCTGTCTTCCTGTCAGCCTCTTTCTCTCCACATACTGAACTTAATTATTTAACTTTTTATTTTACTCATTGTTTCATTAATTTGTTCAATAGTTTTTTTTTTTGGTTGGTGTTTTCTCAAAGAAAGAAGAAAAAATGCTTCTTTAAGTCACTTTCTGCACTGACAAAAAACTGGCCTTTCAAACAACAAAAAATAGGAAGTGACTGAAAATTATACTTATTAACACGTTTAGATCTGCTTTAAGGGGATTTTTTTCTCTTATAATAATGAAATCTGTTTTTCAGAATAAAATAACATTGCATCTTTGCTCTGATGTAGTGAAGCACTTAGACACTGAAATGTAATTATTTTAGGGCTGACCCCGAATAGTCAAGATTCGACGATTTGAAGGATCAGGCTCCTTTAGTGATATGGGTTTGCTCAACGTCTGATTTTACATAGAACTACCAGTTCCCCTTCGAGGGGAACTCGAACTGCGTCGGTGACGACACTATGGGAACGCCTTTAGGCGTGGCAGGGCTGAATGCGAATGAAAACTACTCCAAACCTATTGGCTTAAATGAGAACGGTAGCATGTGACGGCGTAACCGTAGGCGTATATAAGCACGCCGGCACATAGGTACGTTAGCTTTTTTCTATTCAGCAGGCACTTTGGCGAATGTTGTTAGTGAAGCTCCCACATCCAAAGAAGGAATGGCTAGTTATACTCACCTGGAAGTCGCAGCATGTCCTCTGAGTCGAACCAGTTCCGCAGATGTGTGCATTCCTGCAGAAGGCTTTTCACGGTAGGAGATTCTCGCGAACTGTGTGTTGCTTGTCTAGGTCTGCCGCAACGCTACAGCAGCTCTCGAGGGAGCTGGCTGTGGTCATTGCAAGGCCTTTCTCATGCGGGTACTGAGGTCCCGCATGGCACTCTTCTCAGAGGACGGCAGGATACGCTCTCCCCATGGCTTAGAGCCCCGCTGGTTGCCGAGGCAGACCGGCGGCTCGGTCATGGGGATTGTAGCAGGACCTGCTGGAGGATCTTGAGGCGGCTGATGCCCTTTCTCTGCCTTCATCTGCTGATTCGACTCTCCTCATTTCCGTTCGGGAGCCCTTTCTTGGCTTTCTCCGTTCGGCCGAGACAAATGCATTCTAGCTCTGAGGAGCTAGATGTGTTTAAGCGTCATGGGAGGCGGAGGAGAATGACTTCGGTGTCGGGCGGCGTCATCAGAAGCGCCGCGTCGACTATGATAAGCTGCTGGAAGTGGTGGCGGGCTGTGGCTCAGCTCATCCCTGACTGGCCACAGGCTGTGAGGAAGCTTAATGCCGGTACACTGTCAAATTATCAGTGTAGTAACTGGATGATAAGCTTCCTGAGGAACCACTTCGGCATCCCCATGCCGTCTTTTCCAGACTAAAATGCATAATGAGTTATGTAAGTATTGGATAACATTCTCCGCCCAGCTGTCTACTCCCCAGCTGCTGGAGTACAGCGAGCGGCGGGGATCAAGGACCGCGGCTACGGGACGATGCCACGGTTAGAGAATGCTCTGGGACTAGCGCTGTTTCCCGCCGCTGAGGCGCTCGGGATGCGCTAGCCTTCACCATTCTGCTGGCCCCGAGGGGCGGCAGTCAGCCAGAAGGTCAGCTCCCAGACTGCAGTTCATCGGCGGCTTTTTCCTGGGAGCCGCTTCAGGAGACCGTCCGAGATCGTCTAGGAATACCGGCCACCAGCCCCGAGGGGTTGGTTCCGCCGGCGATGTCAGAGACATCCGTCATGGCAACGGGTGACATTATCCCACCGTTTATACGTTCGGGACGCAGAACCATTGAGTCCACACCGTACTGCCTGCCCCGAGGGTCTGCAGTCAGGCGGCATCCAGACTCACCCACCGTGGATCTTCGGTGGCTCTCCCTGCCGCTCTGGCTTCAGGGGTCCACCTGGGAATCACCACGAGATACCGACCACTAGCCCGAGGGGCTGGTTCCGTTGGCAGAACTTTGCAAGCAGAGTGTTGTTTCTCGCGGTCCCCCTCGAGCAGCTTGGGACGCGAAGCGACGCTCCTGCGCACCCTTCCCCCCCCCTCGGGGGGGAGGGGGGTGCGCAGCGGCCAAGCAAGGAGGTCCTGACTCTGTGTTTCAGCCCCGGAGGCAGACCGAGGTCCCCTCCAGAGTGGCCACTAGCGCAGTTTCCCGCCGCCGTGACGCTCGGGACGCGCTAACCACCACCGAACCTTCGCCATTCGGCTGGCCCGAGGCGGCTGTCGGCCAAAGGTTTTGGCTCCCAGACTGCGGGTCCTTGGGGTTCCTTTCCTGCCAGTTTGCTTCAGGAGACCTTCCGAGACCAGCACGAGGCCCGACCACCAACCCGAGGGTTGGTCCCGCTGGCGATTTCGTGGAGACCTGGCGGAGCATGTCAGACATATCTCCCGGGGTCCTAAGCACCGTCATCGAGTTCGGTGCTGGGACAGGAAGTACGAACGCTGCTGGAGAATAAGGGGCTGTGGAGAGCGTTTCCCCGCTGGAAAGCGTGTCGGGTTTTTACAGCCGTTACTTCTTCGTCCCCAAAAAGGACGGAGGCCTGCGCCTGATCCTGGATCTGCGGGTCCTGAACCGATCTCTGAGGAGATACAGGTTCAAGATGCTCACCATCCCCGCCATCATGAGTCACATCCGGTCCGAGGACTGGGATGTCACCATAGATCTCAAGGATGCGTACTTCCATATCCCCATCCATCCATCCCACAGGAAGTTCCCGTGGTTCGCCTTCAGGGGCGTGGCATACCACTATCGGGTCCTTCCCTTCGGACTAGCACTCTCTCCTCGCACCTTCACCAAATGCATGGATGCAGCACTAAACCCCTGAGACTCCAGGGCGTCAGAGTGCTCAATTATATCGACGACTGGCTAATCCTGGCGCAGTCTCGGAAGTTGGCGGTTCGGCATCGAGATGTGCGTTCTCGTTCATCTTCAACGTTTAGGGCTGAGGCTCAACGTGAAGAAAAGTGTGTTGGTGCCCACCAAAGAACTGTGTTCGTAGGGGTGGTATGGGACTCAGGAGCGATGCAGGCACAGCTGTCTCCAGCACGTATCCAGTCCATTGTGACCACTGTGAAGAGAGTGAAATTGGACCATGCCATCACAAGGAAACACTTCCAGAGGATATTGGGCCTCATGGCAGCAGCTTCCAGCGTAATACCTTCTGGTCTACTGCACATGAGGGCCCTGCAGTGGTGGCTGAAGACCAAGGGATTCTCCCGAGGAAATCCGTTCCGCCTGATACTGGTCACGCACAAATGTCTTCGGGCCCTATCAGAGTGGAAAAAGCCTTGGTTCTTGTCCCAGGGACCCAAGTTAGGGGCATCTTGTCGCCCGTGTAATCGTTTCGACAGGCGCTTCCCTCACTGGGTGGAGGCGGTCATGGGGAGACCGCTTCGGCACAGGGGCTCTGGCAGGAGCATCATTCGATCATGGCACATCAATTGCCTCGAGATGCTGGCAGTGTTCGGGCTCTGAGGAGCTTCCTGCCCGAACTCCGGGTCACTGCGTTCTTGTCAGGTCCGACAACACGGCAGTGGTGGCCTATCTGAATCACCAGGGGGTCTGCGCTCGCGCCCTCTTTGCAGACTGGCGCACCAGATCCTCCTGTGGTCCCGGACGGAAGCTACTGTCCATCAGAGCAATGTTCATTCCGGGACTTCAGAATCAGGGAGCAGACTTCGCTGTCGAGGCAGGGGCGAGGCCGGGAATGGAGACTCCACCCGAGGTGGTGGAGTCATTGTCGCGTAGGTTGGGCCCATAGGCGTGGACTTGTTTGCGTCTCAAGAGACTACGCACTGTCCTCTATGGTTTTCCCTGACACCTCCGGCCCCACTAGGGCTGGGCGCCATGGTGCACTTCGTGGCGAGGCTACGTCTGTGCAGTTTTCCCCAGTCAGCTTTGCTCCGGGGATCCTGGAGAGGGTCCGTCAAGACTGTATTCGGCTACTACTAGTAGCGCCGTTTTGGCCGACCCGGGTGTGGTTCTCAGACCTGCTAGATCTCCTGGAAGGTCCGCCATGGCAGGTCCCTCTGAGGAGAGACCTGCTGTCCCGGGAAAGGGGCCGGGTTCTTCACCCTTGCCCCGCCCTGTGGCGGCTGTGGGTCTGGCCCTTGAGGGGGCGCAGTACCTAGAGGCGGGCCTAACGACAGGAGCAGTCGAGACACTCCTTAGCTCCAGGGCCCCATCCACACGGAGGATGTACGGCATCAAATGGAATGTTTTCTCTGCATGGTGCAGAGAACGCACGCTGGACCCAGTTACCTGCCCGGTGGTTCAGGTACTGGAGTTTTTGCAAGACCGCTTCTCTGCAGGCCTTTCCCCATCCACCCTCAAGGTGTATGTGGCAGCTATTTCAGCTTTCCACACCCTTTGTAGTGATGGGTCTTTGGGAAGGTTTCCACTAGTCGTACGATTCCTCCATGGGACCCGGAGGATGAGACCTGTGACTTGCCCCAGAGTTCCCACCTGGGACCTGGCAGTGGTGCTCGAAGCTTTGGCTGAGGCCCCCTTCGAGCCCCTTGAGTCGGCTGAGGCCAAGTACCTGACCCTGAAGATGGCTTTTCTCCTCGCTATCACTTCTCTGAGGAGGGTGGGGGACCTCCAGGCTTTGTCAACTGCTCCACAGTGCCTGGATTTTTCCCCAGGGAATAGGAGGGCCATCCTGCACACTTTTCCAGGATATATTCCTAAGGTGCAGTCCAACGTGATGGGTCCCGTGGTACTGCAGGCATTCCATCCTCCACCTCATGTGACGGCAGAAGATGAGAGACTGCATTTGCTCTGCCCTGTCAGAGCACTGAGTACGTATACTCAGAGGTCCTCTCAATGGAGGAAGGCAGACCAATTGCTGGTATGTTTCGGGTCCCCAAAGGCTGGGCTCCCCGCTTCTAAACATACGATCAGTAATTGGATCGTTCAGACTATCTCCCCTGGCTTATAAGGTGCGCAACTTGCCTTCACCTATGGCTGTAAGGGCTCACTCCACGAGAGGCATGGCAGCCTCCACGGCTCTCCTCTCTGGAGCATCTCTGCAGGAGGTCTGTGATGCAGCTGGCTGGGCCACTCCTCACACCTTCATGCGTTTCTATAGTCTGGACCTTCCCTCCGCACCCGGCACACGCGTGCGCTCGCTCTAGGTCGTGCCCACTGGTTGCCTGCACGCTAGGGCAGGCGGGGTTCGACGCGGCATAGTGGGTATCTCGTTCCCATAGTGTCGTCACCGACGCAGTTCGAGTTCCCCTCGAAGGGGAACGTCTCGGGTTACGTAGGTAACCCTTGTTCCCCGAGAAAGGGGAACGAGACACTGCGTCGGTTCACCGCACCTCTCCCTGCCTGGAGTGCCTTGCTTCATAGTAAGAGCTAACGTACCTACGTGCCGGCGTGCTTATATACGCCTACGGTTACGCCGTCACATGCTACCGTTCTCATTTAAGCCAATAGGATTGGAGTAGTTTTCATTCGCATTCAGCCCTGCCACGCCTAAAGGCGTTCCCAGTGTTGGGCAAGCTACTTGGAAAATGTAGTGAGCTAAGCTACTAGCTACTCTACATTAAATGAAGCTTCACTACACAGAAGCTACCCCCCAGTGAAATGTAGCAAGCTAAGCTACAGTAACGTAGTAAAAGTAGCTTAGTTACATCTAAGCTACTTTTAATTTTTTAATAGTTTATAGTTAGGTCATTTATATATAAATATTTATATACACACACTCACACACACACGCAACATAGGCCTAGTTTATATTGAACCAACTTCATTCCACAGTAGCAACAGAAGAAAGACTAAAAACCTGCTCCAAACAGTGTGTTTGTGCAAGAGAGCTAAATCAGACACAGAAACTCTCCTACTTCCTGCCATATCATTGCTGTAAATGTACTTCCTCATGCAACAAACGGAGAACCATTGTTTTTTGTATAAAGCAACTTAATTATCAAATTATTAATAAATTTAATTAATTAATTATTAATTCTAGATTTTTTATAGTTTATATGTGACTTTGTGCTCTGGCAACATTGCAACCTAAACATTCATGGCAGAGAAAGAGCGAGAGTGAGAGAGCGAGAGAGAGAGAGAGAGAGAGAGAGAGAGAGAGAGAGACACTCCGTCGCACGTGTCTTTATTCCCCTGCAGCAAAGTCGCATCAGCCCAAGGATCGGTACGTGATGTCACCATCACAGGGAAGCGCTTCTGCCGGCTGCACGTACAGGTCCGTGTGTGGCGGTGGTGTCACGTACTGATCCATCAGAAATGCTTGGGAAAATGTAGCGTGTGTGGAAGCTACCGCGCGCTACTCGGCCAATAAAAGAGCTTCGTTACTGAAAAGCTATTTGATTCAGAAAATAGCGACGCTACCACCAAGCTACTGAGAAATGTAGTTAAACTAGTAACGGCGCTACTTGTAGCGACGCTACTGCCCAACACTGGGCGTTCCCATAGTGTCGTCACCGACGCAGTGTCTCGTTCCCCTTTCTCGGGGAACAAGGGTTACCTACGTAACCCAGACGTTTTCTCCCAATAAGTTAATATACAGCCTATTACAATATACATTTCAACATTTAATGCTGTAAATAAAAAAAGAAAATAAACTTTCAATTAATGTTTTTAAAGTGCGTAAATAAATCCAAAATTGTAACCCTGGCTCGTCACTGCGCATGTGTAGGCGTAACGTGTATGTGTGAAAACTTGCTGTTTTGAAAGACTCAAGTCATCAAATCTTCTTCATTATAATGTAATAAGTTTTTTTGTGTCATTTTGTTCATTTTGTCCCTTTTAACTAGGCTGGTTATTGCGGCGCTGCAGCCCTCTAGTGGGCGATTTTAAAGAAAAACAGTGCAGTTCTCAAACACAGAAAGCTGCCTGGTTTGCTCTAATTGACAACTTATAATGCACATATTCACCTCTTGATCTTTCTCTATCATGGTTCAAGTCCCACGGAGCCACAACCAAAATCAAACCAAGGAAAAACCACAGAAATATGTTGTCAATATTCAAATAAGCCTCTATTCCGGCTGAATCCGTCCATTTTCACAATCTTTCCTGAGTATACAACCAGACCAGCCATATATATATATATATATATATATATATATATATATATATATATATATATATATATATATATATATATATGTGTATATATATATATATATATATGTATATATATATATATATATATATATATATAGTGTGTATATATATATATATATATATATGTATATATATATATATATATGTGTGATATATATATATATATATACATAATTACTATCACTATATTTCTAAAATGCTTCGTTCATACAGCAGCCTAACGCCTATCAATGTGTACAATCTATAAATTAACATCAGATTTACAGGGAATATATTGAAGTAATAAGCTTGACACACTAGATTAATAAAACACATTCTTATTAAAATTGAACACATTTAATAATAATCTCAAAAACTGCAGGTTGTTCACCAATCAGGAGCTGTGAAACAACAGCACGGCTCTGTGAATAAATAAAAAGTAAAAGTTACCTTACGTTCTCTGGCGGACCGGATCAGCTGTTAGCTGTAAATACATTACAGGGCTAACGCTAACGTTGCTACGTGGCTGTGTTTTAATGTTTTATTTACCGGGTCCGTTTGTTTTGGAGAGGAGACAACCTCAGATGTAAATTGGCTTGTGGTAGAACCCTGTCAGGGCTCTGAAGTGGAGCGGACCCAGAACAACTCTCATCGGCTGTTAGCTGTAAACACTAGTGTAGCCCTCCCACTCAATTCCGCTTTATTTTTATTTTTTTTTTCATGTGCATGGGGAATGAATTGGGGAGGGGTTACTAGAATTTAAACTTGGGATGTATTTACAGCAACTAACAACTCTGGCTTGCGACACTGGCTATGCTGCAGAGAGGCCTGGTTAGCTTAAATATAGCTATACTGTGGTCGTATGTTTTTCTTGTGAGCATCAAACTCCCATGCACATATACTTCGCCCCTATAACACTTACTCTTTGCAAAAATCACACAAATCACATTGCACACATATAAATATCAGACCACAAAACTTGAATGTTGTGCACAAAAATATATTTATATTTCTTTTTTGTTTTTTTCCTTTTTTAGTCCCGCCCCCTCAAAACCCGGTAGGCTGCATAACTGCTTTCTGATAGGCACTGATTGGATAATAAACAGAACTTACACCTGGCAACCCAATACAAGAGAAAATGACCTGGGACGTTCAAGGGCTACTCCCAACATAGGATATTTGAACACCTCGCAAATCAAAACTTAATTAATACATATTATTACAAAAAGGTATTACACACCAGGGACAATTGAAGTAGCCCATATTTCAGCATATACTGTATTTCTGTTAGCAGAACACAAAGGAAACAATATATACATTTAGCAGGGTGCTACACTAGCAGGACTAAAGTTAGCGGCTGTGTTAAAACTATAACTTAGCACAACATAACTGCGCTGTAATGATGTTATGCTTTATTAAATGTCATGTCATTAACAAAGTAGCTGACTGACACCTGACGGCCGACCTGCCTCTCATTCCCCGGTGCTTGCAGTAAGTCAGCCTGCCGAGTGAAGACAGACTCCGAGGAGGACCTATGTGGCGGTTCATTCCTGCTCCACTGTAGGCGAGATGTCCGCGTGACAAATGAGCGACTCAAACAGACAGTTGAGAGTCGTGAACTAATCAATCTGTGCAGACGGGGCCCGTGCAGCTGCAGTGTGACGAGTGAACATAAGAGTCCAAGATCCTTCAGGCATGTGTGAAAATGAACAAATTACTCACTGAGACAACCTGTTCCTATGAGTCACATATATGATTAGGTCAAATGAACGAAACATACTTTGAACAAAACAACACTAGTGGAAGAACAGATGGAGCCCGAACATCACCGGTGTTGTGCCGACTTGTCTGCACCTGGTGATAATTTATCAGCGTTGATGAACCACAAAGAAGATTTATTGTTTTTAAATAGCCAGCTGCTTGAAATAGACCCACGAGGAACTGTGACGTGAGGAAAGAGAGAGAATGGTACAGGGCCGGCTCTGTAAATCTGGGGGCCCTAAGCAGGATAATTTTGGGGCCCTGCCTTGCAGTGAATAATGGAGTATTGCCACCGCAAACCAGTAACTGTATACAATCTAACCCCAATCTAACAAATCTTCAATAAAGTTGTTGCATATACTACAGGTGTTGCTGGAGTCTCGATCATTGAACTTATTTTCCCTTTTCCACACTTTAAAAAGAGGGAGAAGTTGGACCAGTAATTTCTTTGCTTCCGTCTAAAGTGATTAAAACATATTCTTCTATTGATGTATCAAAGAGATTACAAATTCTACAAAAGATTCTAATTTGAGATGGTATTTATTTATTTTTTTAGATATTCCAACTACAAAAACACTATTACAGCGAACAATCATTAGCCAAATGTGCATATAAAATATTTAGTAATAAAATATATACATAAATCTAATAAAAACAATTTTTACATTTTACAGTAAAAAAAACAAACATTTTACAGTGTCATTGTTACACGTTACATGTAGTTACTATATTAATAACAGTAAATTATGGTTAGGTTTAATTACTTATTCAATGAAGACCAGAAGAAAATGCTAGTATTTAACCGCTTTATTTTAAACTTCATTTTGATTTTGACTGTCAAATGATTGCCCTTTCTCTTCCTTTTTACTTTCTTTCTCTCCAATGGTTAAAAATTAAACTACTTTTATTGCAATAAGTGTCTATTTTTTTATGAGACACGTTTTTTTTTTCTTTCCCAGAACTAGTGTAGGCCATGTAACGTTAAGTGTTAAAAGAAAGCATTCATAGGAGCTACGTCTGTCTCTACGCGGTCTGTAGCCCAGAGCTGGGCTGGACCATAACGTTACTTGCAAGCAACCAATGATTCAGCATAATTGACGGACAGCTAGCTATGCACCACGTTCCAACTACCGACTTTTTTCATTAGTTACTCTGTCTCTATTAATGACTAAACATCAACTTGCAAATTAAATAAGTAAAGATAAAGTAATAATAACTAACAGTTATATTAAGGACGTGTCCGTTAATATTAGGCCTGAATCGCCTGGTGTAACATTACCACGCACGTAGGGATGGGACGGTATGAAAATTTCATATCACGATTATAGTGACCAAAGTTATCACGGTTATCAATATTATCACGGTTTTGTTAAAATGAGATGGAAATATTCAAAAGAACTGATGCTCAGACTGAAAACATTTCAACAGGTTTATTATTTGAAAATCAACAAACAAAAAATACAATTAGCAGCTATATGCACTTTTTAAGCATAAACATTATATTAACATTAACATGGAGCCCTGAGAGTGAGAGGTATAAGTTTTCCTAGTGAAGGTTTTAATGAACAGTACCTTAAATAAGAACATCAAAATATGCCTGGCGAAAGTCCATATTTTTGAAATATTTTCTGTTAATATGGTCACTTTTATTGGGAGTTATCTTTAAAACACTATTTCTCTTCATACAACCACGTTCCAAATAACATAAAGCTTCCAAAACATTGAAATGTTGATAAAACCAGTCATTACAAATGATCAAAATCATTCCCATGCTTTAAAGGCCCACAGCTTGAGAACAGAACATCCTACAGGGCTGTCAAATTAAACGTCTGATTCTCCTCTAAAGATTGATATATGGCATGAGGTTGTACCTGCCACGGTTCGCCAGCAGAGACCGATAAAGTCCGCCTCTACTGAACACGCTCTTCTTCTATGAGAGAAATTGAGGTAGCGGCGAAACTGAAGTGAATCCAACGGCTTCCGTAGGCCGCCGGCAAGATGGCGGCGCCGAGCGATCTATCCGAACCCGAAGTCGCCGCTTCTGGGCGGAATCCAGCTATAAAACGCGAAATAGATTACGGACACGGTACCGGGGGCTCTCGGGACGATGTGGTTTTAATACAATACACTATCCCTTAAATGTCACCCTTAATAGTTTGAATATGTTGGTTCGTCTTGGATCAAATCAACTTGCTGTAAAACTTTTCTCTTCGCGGAAGCTTTGCTTGACTCTTGTAATAGCCAAAATACGACCACACCTCCGATTTTGTCCTCTTGGATGGCTGAAAAATCTCCCGATCACTGACACTGCCTTCCGCCATGTCTTCTCGTTCTCGCACAACGGTGCATGCGTGCGCCTGCTCGCGGCTGTGTCAGACTGATTCTGGCTGGACGGGATTTACCGCGAGTTTTCAAAATCACGATAATCAAACACGGTTTTTATGATAATTCAATTTTAAACGATAATACTAACCGCCAGGACGTTTTATCGTGGTTTATCGTGAAACCGGTAATCGTCCCATCCCTACACGCACGCCTTAATTCAAATTACATTATAAAAAATTACCTTACCTTGCACTTGTCTCTTCTCATCATCATCCTTCTTCTTTTTCCTTTTTTCTGCACCCTATGGATAGACTCGTTTCATTTTTGTGGTAAAATATCCAAGTTCAGGGAGACAACGATTTGACAGTTGATTGACTTAAACTCTTCTTTTATTATCTATGCTTAAACTGTGGCGGCCGGCCGAATACCTGTAGTTAGGGGGGCCCCTAGTGGCTGGCGAGGGCCTAAGCAGCCAGCTTAGTTACGCTTATAGGGAGAGCCGGCTCTGGAAGGGTTTAACTGGAAATTTACAGTGTAAGTTGAATGAACAGACGCTTTAATTTACGCTTTAATTCTTTAATGAAATGTATGGGGCTGATTGTTGTTATGTGATATGTATGATGCTTTGGCAATATTGTTTTAAAGTCATGCCAATAAAGCGAATTGAATTCAATTGAATTGAGAGAGAGGGAGAGAGAAAAGGGTTTAGCTGGAAATTTACAGTGTATGTTGAATGAACAGAGACTGCAGCTCTGCAGTTTCTCAAGATCAAAGTGGAGATAACGTCTGAATATCAGAGCGACACTTGTCTGTGGGTGCAGATATTCTCTTATTCAGTCAGTCTCAGTCAGTTGTTGTTGCTCAATCCACAAGATCCACTGCTGCTCACAAATCAGACGACTACATTCACAGTTAGCAAAGACATGCAGGAAAACTGTGAGCTGATGAAAGTCTGGGATTCGTTGCTACTTTAGCTGCAGGATTTCAAACAGAACTGAACTGTGCAGTCAAAATGTTTCTAATGTTTTCAGAATCGTTCTGGAGGTTCATCATTGTGTCTGTGGGTTTAGCAGCACTCATAATAATTGTTGTGGCAGTCAACATCTGGACAAGAACTAAAGGTGAGAACATTCACAGATGAAACTCAGAAACAGGAAGTTTTGATAAACCTGGATTTTCACTGTGGAAACTAAAGTCGACTCTTTCTCTTTTCTTCTCAGGGACAAAAACACAGA
Source organism: Lepomis macrochirus (assembly GCA_024633595.2). Taxonomy (NCBI): domain Eukaryota; kingdom Metazoa; phylum Chordata; class Actinopteri; order Centrarchiformes; family Centrarchidae; genus Lepomis; species Lepomis macrochirus. The sequence continues at coordinate 7,328,352 of JALXJV020000017.1, read as the reverse complement.
TGGATGAAAACACAGTGAGTTTATAATGTTTTTACAGTTGGTACTTTACACAGCAAACCAGTGTTTGTGACATCTGTTCTTCATCCTGAAGTGTAGAGATAGATAGAAGAAGACAAACAGAAACAGGACTCACTGGGTTGTGTTGAAGTGGTCAAGAAGAACATTTGTATTTGGGGTACCACATAAACACTCCCTCTGTGGTCAGCTGGTAAGAACATGTGACAGTTCGGTACTTTTAACTAATTACTTATTTTCCTTCTGCGTGTCCTTCGTTACCATAGAAACACTTCCTCTCTCAGTGTCAGAAACATGTAACAGTAACAGATGGTGCGTTCAGGTGCTGTCAGGTTATTTCTTATCTCCTTGTGTTAAATGTGGGTCAGTGATGTGAAAGTTGTCAGTTAAAGTGTGTCAGAGTGAGGGTTTGTTTGTGTTTCACAGGTGAATAATGATGAAGATGAAGATGATGGTGTGGTGACCTATGAAAACGATGGAGACCCTTCTGCCTCTGTCAGACTCCACTGATCAACAACTTCCATATCAACATCAGCTCATCAGAGAAAAGACTCCACTGCAGTTAAATAACAGCACATTTACACGAGGAGTTGAAGCTTTTAGAGAACAAAAATCTCACAAGATCTTTTTTAGATGATTTTCCTGGAGCAGCTGGGTTACACAGTAGTGTAAAGAAAAGGCTGGATTGTACCTGCTGGTGGGCTGTAGGAGAAACAGTCTGCTGTTCATATTCTGTCAAACTCATTTTAGTGACTTTGTAACTTTGTTTCTAACTATTTCAAACGTACATTTACTTTTTATAGATGTTTTTTGCAGATAAAGAACGTCTAGGGTTACGTATGTAACCCTGGTTCCCCGAGAAGGGGAACGAGACACGCCTAGAGGCGTTCCCATAGTGTCGTAACTGACGCAGTTCGAGTTCCCTCGAAGGGGAACTGCTGTGTGTTCCTTACTAAAGTTCTAATGATTTTAGTTGTAAATACATAACTAACCTCATGTTAGTAATAATAATATATTTTATTTTTATAGAGCTTTTCAGGATACTCAAAGACACTTTACAATAAAACCAGAAGTTATGTACATTTAAAACAGATTAAAAACATAAATAGCATAATATAAAATATATAAACAGTAGATAAAAACGTGTGGTGCGAAAATACATAAGAGCAAAGGGACGACCATATAAATAACTAAGAATAGCTACAGGTGCAATATAATGTTATTTGATGTTAAAAGCAAGTCTAAGAAGGTTCTGATTTGAAAGAGTCCAAATTGCTGCAATCTCAGATGTGTATGGGTAAGGAGTTCCAAAGGGAGGGGGCTGCGATGGCGAAAGCTCTGTCGCCACAGGTTAGTGTCAGAGGAGCAGAAGTTGAGGGAGGGATTGTTGGGGTGGAGCAGGTCTGTGATGTAGGGAAGGGCCTTGTTATGGAGGGCTTTGTGTGCAAGCACGAGGATTTTATACTGAATGCGTTGGGAAACAGGGAGCCAGTGAAGATTCTGGAGGACAGGGGTGTGTGGTCACGGTTGTGTGTGTGTGGGTGAGGAGGCGGGCAGCAGAGTTTTGGATATGCTGAAGTTTATTTAGGGCTTTGGCAGGTGAACCATAGAGGATGCTACTGCAGTGGTCAATTCTGGATGTAATGAAGGCGTGGATCAGGGTTTCGGCAACAATGTTTTGAGGTGAAAGAAGGCAGTCCTGGTGTCATAGTTGATGTGGTGTTTAAAAGTGAGGTTGCTGTCAAAGATGACTCCAAGGTGTGGGGATGGAGACAAGGTGGAGTTGTTGATGGAAAGGCTGAAGTTGTTGGTATTTTTTGTGGGTGATTTGGGGCCAATGATAATCGTGTCAGATTTATTGTAATTGAGCTGTAAGAAGTTGGTTTTCATCCAGGTTTGTATGTCGGTGAGGCAGTTGGTCAGAGTTGTGCAGGTAACTGTGGTGATCTGGACATCATCGGCATAGCAGTGGAAATGGAAACCATATCTACGTATGATATTACCGAGTGGCAGCATGTAAATGATAAACAGGAGAGGACCAAGCATCGAACCTTGGGGGACGCCTTATGACAAAGGAACAGTGGAGGAGGTGCAGTTATTAATGTTGAACTATTGTCTGTTGGTGAGGTAGGAGCGGAGCCAGGAGAGTGCTGTGCCAGTAATATTGGAGTAAGTTTCAAGGCGGGAGAGATGAGTGGAGTGGTTGATGGTGTCAAAGGCTGCAGTGAGGTTGAGCATGATTAGCATGATCGAACCGGTTGTTAGTGGTGTGGTGGGTTTCAATGTGAGCAGCGACAACATGTTCCAGTATTGTTTATAGGAAGGGGAGATTGGAGAGATTAGTAAATTATTTAGTTATGTGAAGTAATTTGACAACTTATACCTTCTACAAACAGCTGATTATGTAAGCTGTTTTTCACTTACAGAGCGCAACCATGTAATGTGCAATGCAACTAATGGCAGCTTATAAAGTCAACACACCCTCCAGACTCTCAAACCTGTGTAACGTTAATGAAATCAACACTTTTCAGGGCAGAAACTATGGAATGTGGATTGGTTGGTACACAGCAATTAAAACAATGTAGAGTTGTGCTGATCCCTGTTTTTTTGACATTACTGACACCCGGTGGACGTTGACGGTAGTGTTTAATTTTTTTTAAGGTTCATTTTCCATCCACCTTTTTGTTTTCAGTTGAGCAAAGGGCTATACACCATGTGCATGCAACACAGTTATTTCCTTTCGATCGAGCCTTGGAAAAGATATGTCCGTGAGTAAAAAATGTGACTAGAAAAGATTGTAGACATTGATAGACATATGAAGAATGAGTTTTATGTTTATTGTAGGTTTATGGATGTTTGCCACATGTAACCATTTACATGGTCATCTTTCGTTCATACACTTTGGATATGTGCTCTATGTACTGTTTGCTGTATACTGACACATGCTTCGTAATATATTTTGTTTAGTTTTACAGAAATGACCATCAGTAAAGCCTTAGTCTGTCTTACATATGGTTTTCTGGAGTTTTTGTTCGCTATCTGTCTAGCATTATTCAGCACAGCAGTCGTGAGGACAGAATAAGAGTCATAAGGATAATTGCAAAAGAGATTGTGTCTTTATTTTATATATAACTAAGCAGTAAGTCATGTTAATTATGGGCTACAGTCTGTTTTCCAAATATAAATAGGATATTAGACATACGCCTATGAAACACATAATCCATCGGCAACAACAGGCTTCTATTATTGCCTATAATCACGTAAATTTCAGGCCTGGTTACGCCATAAAAACCTATTTGGCCACAATTGTGTTTATTCCGTTAAGTTTCCCAAACTCATACTTTTGCAATTACCAGGTACATAAAGTGATGTTTATTTGCACGTCATGTCTGTTTGATCCAGATTAAAGCAGGTGTAGTTGTAAAAAGACTGGGCGATACAGCTTTAACATACTGTGCGCGCTCCCACGGACGGCAATCAGTTTTCGACCAAGGATCACTTTTTGGCACGAAATCTGTATTTGCTGACGTCTGCAGGTAACGGAGGCAGGGGAATAACAGCAAGTTCATCAGATGTTTCCTAAAAATAAAACTGTTCACAAGTCCCGCACCTCGTGTCTGAGTCAAGTCTGAGGTCTTTTGAGGACGAGTCTCAAGTCGAGTCTGAGTCCGAGTTTGAAACTCGAGTCCCCGTCTCTGCCATACAGGTAGATTGAGGGGTCTTTCACATGAAAGTCTGCACCAAGGTCCAAAGTTCATGTTTTGATACATTTTGATACATTCGGTTAGTTTTGGTTTTGCTTTCACACTTCAATTCTGCGACCGCACTAAAGGACGTTACATGACACACTTGCGTCCTGTCGTCATCATGAGAAGACAGCAAGCGATCCTTCTGCATCTCCGTTTGAGCAGAGACCAAAGAGATGGGTGGCAGTGTGCTTCTATAGTGGCCGTCTGTTTGAAAAGATGAGCTGTCACAGGAGATTTATGATTGTGTCCTTATTTCAGTGCGTTTCTCCGTGCATTTGTTTGTTTCCTGTTCACATGTCAACATGTGAACTTCCTGTAAACAGTCTGACAGTCCGGACCAAAAGAGGTAGGTGTGAAAGCCCCCTAAGTCAAATATACTGAGGCCTGAAAACTAAATGAATCCAACACTTTAACAAGGTAGATGAGTTACACGAGCACACTGTAGTGACCAGAAGCTGCTGTTGCTCTAACAGGCATCACTCAGGACAGAACACAATAAAGCAGAGAAACACACTCATACCAAACAGCCCATGTAACTCCACCTAGCAGCGAGGCGACTGATCACTGATTCACAGCCGCGCACAAAAACTATTTATGCTGCAGCTGGTGTTGATTGGAGTCTCAGGAGTGGAAGGTTCAGACCATAGCTGCACCAATCAACTGCAACCAGGAAGTGGGAGGTCTCGGCTCGACCAATCCTTGATGTGGAGTCAAACAGCTGACTTTGGCTCACAGAAGCTGTGGTAAATTCTGATTGGTTTAAATGAAAAAATGAACGGCCTCCATCAGCTGACTGAGCTGGAAGCAGAAAAAAGGAAGAGAGGGGGCGGGGCTATAAATAGAGTCTGCATGAACTATATCTTCCTGATTGATGACGTCTTCTGCTAAGATTAATTTCTCTTAATTCCTCTCTGGGAGAGGAGTTTGACTCTTCACCTGTCTGTTCATGTGTGCTGTCAAACATCACCATGGATCCTGTCTGTTTACTAATAAACATTGTCTGAAGAAAACAAGTTGCATTATTGCAAACATTTATCTGAACTAACAATCTTCACGCCTTCAACTTCCTCTTCTTCTTTTCAGGAGGTGACACAAGTCATTGTCAAAAATACATCAGAATGAACAAAGTGTGAAGTGTCTTAATATAGTTTGTTTGTTTCAGCGTTAGATTGGATCAATGCAGAAACATATTCCTTTGTCTTCTAATCAAGCACTTTGTCAGATGTGTTTGTAGATGGTGGATCTTCATCAGGCTGCTGTGACCTCTGACCTCTTTACTGATGGCTGCATCTCATATTGCTGATCAAGAATTTGGGGTCTCTGTCAGTCACTGTGGACGAGAGAAAACTACATTTCAATGATTAAGTGACATCATCCTAACCACAGGAAGTAGCTGCAGCGTCTCTCTACTAAAACACTACTGTAGAAACTCAGACAGTTCAGAGCACGAGAACAAGAGACAGAAGAAGGAGAGACAGAGAGAATCATGATGGTTGAGTTCAAATGGATTTCTTTATTTCTTACAGCGGTGCTTCAGTTTACAGGTAAGAATACATATATCACATATATAAATGGAAGGCACATTGTAAAAAATAACTTGATCAATATTATTAAAGATTCTTTATTAGCTACATTTGATTTAACTAAGAAAACCAAATCTGTTGTTTCTAATGTGGTGAGTTTAGTGAACTCTTGGAAACTAAGGATAAAGAAATAATCGTCACTAACTATGAACATAACAGACATTTTCTCATTTCACTTTATTTTTCATCATTTTCTCAACAGCAGCAGCTGAAACACTTCCCCTCTCCTTCACTGTCAGAGTTGGAGATGAAGTCACTTTGCCTTGTGAAAATGTGATAGACGGTCAGCAACAATGTGAAAATACTACATGGACCTTTGGAGGTTCAAGAAAAAAAGCAACAGTAGAGCTGGTTAGATTTGGGCAGATTGATCAAAACGCCAAAGCTAAATCAGACAGACTGAGTGTTACAGAGAAATGTTCTCTGGTTATAAAGAACGTCACAGACAAGGATGTTGGTCCTTACATCTGTCAACAATACAAATCAGGACAACATCAAGGTGAAACATCTGTGGTTCTTCTGTCTGTTATTAACAGTGAGTATTTCCATCATAATGTTTTCAGCTCAAACTGTCTTGTTAGAACAATATACTGAAACATTACAATAATTATGATCACAGTGATGAAGTTAACTTTACTCATGTTGTCTTTCTCTCACAATATCTCCATCTTCACCAGAGACTGAACGTAAGGACGCTGACAAGGTGACGTTAACCTGCTCTGTGTGGACTTATGAACACTGTAGACACATAGTTAAGTTGCTGTATGAGAGTAAAGATGTGGATGACGATAAAGTGATGAGGACAGGGCAGCCTGGATACTGCTACTCTGCTGTTTCCTTCCTGGACTCTCCTTTTAGTCACAAATCAAAGTCTAACTTGAAGTGTGAAGTGACAGATGGTTACTCTGGAAAAAGTGCAGCTGTTCACCTTCAGCCCTCAGTCCTCAGGTGAGAAAACAGGTGAGAATATGCTGAGCTGTTCAAGATGACTAAAACCACCAAAACATTTGTTTATTTGATGACTTTTTTAAGATGACATCATTCTTTCTCATTTAGTGACAGCAGATGGTAAACATGAGGGATTTTCTAACTCAACAGTTGTTTGGTTTTTTTAATTTCTCAGATGAGGATGCAACAACACCACAAGCAGGTGAGAAACAATATCAGATTCAGATTCATTCTTTATTGTCCTCAGTGGAGGAAATTTGTTTTCACAGTTCGTACAAGAGCCCGTAGTATACACATATAACGACATATATGGACAAAATACGCATATCATAACAATATATTTTACTCATATATATAACATAAAACAAATCTCAGAGTTGAGAATTGAATTTATATGCAAATAGTGTATATTTGGTTAATTTGTTGACGCATATTTACAGTGGCAGTCTGTATGTTTTTATGATGTTGGCAAACTCTTGTGTAGTTAATGATCATTTGTTTATTTTCCCATTCTCCGAACTCCTCACACACGTCATAAAACCATCAAACTGCTGTGTTTACTAGTGTAGAGTTTATATCCTAAAGGTTTTTGATCACTTCCATTCGCACCAACTGCGACATCCCAAGATCTTAAGATCAAACATTGAGTGATCAGTTCACCTTCACTAATGGAACATTAACATTCACCATTTACACATTATTATTGTTTTTGATCATTGAAACATATGGAACTTGTTCATCTTTTAAAAAAAGAAATATTTTAACTATGTTTTCTTTTCTTATGTTGTTTTAAAATGTTAACAGTTTTCCAAAATATTTAAAAATTTCATTAATGACACAAATAAGTCTACAGCTATGCTTGCATCTACATTGATACTTTGAGCTAAATGCTAATGTCTGCATGCTAACATGCTGAGGTTTAGCAGATATAATGTTTAATGTTAATTTACAATTTTATTGTAGTGTGTTAGCTAATAAGCAGGTACTACAAAGTACAGCTGAGGCTGATGGGAAAGGTCTTAGGTCTAATTCCCAAAGGAATATCTATCCATCCATCCATCGTCAACCGCTTATCCTCCATACAGGCTCGCAGGGGGCTGGAGCCAATCCCAGCTGACACTGGGCATAAGGGCGGGGGACACCCTGGACAGGTCGCCAGTCCATCGCAGGGCCACACATAGACGAACAACCACTCACACCTAAGGATAATTTTAGAGACACCAATTAACCTAGAGAAGTTTAACTTTGACCTGAAGATGGCGCTAGATGGAAATTCACCCACTGGTCCTCATGTGAGAAACAAGTGGAGAATATTATATACATAGAATACATAATTTAGTTACTGAAGATGGAAAAGAGTTATTTCCGTAACTTTGGTTTTTTATTACTTCAACATCAAAATAAAACAACAGCAGGAAGACATAAGTTTCATAAAGACAATAAAATCTATTTTTTGTCCCACAGCAGATTATGTAGTCTTTCAGCTCCTAGCACCATGTTATATATTGTAACCTACTATCTAGTGCTGTAGTACTCAAGACCGGTCTTAAGACCACTTTTTGATGGTCTTTGTACTTGGTCTTGTCTCGGTCTAGGACACTGAGGACTCGGGATTTTATTTCAAGACCAGTTAAGACCACAAGATTGGGAATATCAATAAATTGTTTTTGCATTGTCTGATTTGTTCACATCCTAACTTTGATTGGAAGTAAAACTTATTGCTTCAAATGTGACCAATAACCCAAATTAAACACGACTGTCCCCCCTCCCTGCGATGCTGACGCTGATTTCAGCTCTTAGTGTTTGCATGTGGGTGTTTTAATGGGAATGTGGATCTTTCAGATCAATTTGAGAAGCACCTGTGATCTCGTTCCACATTTTATTGCGTGCCATGCAATGCAGGGAACTGGTCTTGGTCTTGTCTCGGTCTTGATGCACTCTGGTCTTGGTATTGACTTGGTCTCAGTTTGGGCGGTTTTGACTACAACACTGCCACTATCCTTTAGAACCACCTGCAGATTGTATTTTCAAAAATATGTGGGCATCTTGAGATACACTGTAAGTGATAAATGTTTAAATGTTTTTGAAACGTGTATTTCGCTTCTCTTTTACTGTTTTAAACAGATGTGTTTTCATTTCTTTTCCAGACTTTGCAGCCAAAATGTTTTCAGAATCGTTCTACTGGTGGAGGTTCATCATTGTGTCTGTGGGTTTAGCAGCACTCATAATAATTGTTGTGGCAGTCAACATCTGGACAAGAACTAAAGGTGAGAACATTCACAGATGAAACTCAGAAACAGGAAGTTTTGATAAACCTGGATTTTCACTGTGGAAACTAAAGTCGACTCTTTCTCTTTTCTTTTCAGGGACAAAAACACAGATGGATGAAATGAGTGAGTTTATAATGTTTTTACAGCTGGTACCAGTGTTTGTGACATCTGTTCTTCATTCTGAAGTGTAGATATAGATAGAAGAAGACAAACAGAAACAGGACTCACTGTGTTGTGTTGAAGTGGTCAAGAGGAACATTTGGGATTTGGGATACCACATAAACACTCTGTGGTCAGTCAGCTGGAGGAACATGTGACAGTTTGGTACTTTTATTTAATTAATTATTTAATTTCCTTCTTCATGTCCTTCGTTACCATAGAAACACTTCCTCTCTCAGTGTCAGAAACATGTAACAGTAACGGATGGTGCGTTCAAGAACTGTCAGAATTTTTCATATCTCCTTGTATTGAATGTGGGTCAGTGATGTGAAAGTTGTCAGTTAAAGTGTGTCAGAGTGAGGGTTTGTTTGTGTTTCACAGGTGAATAATGATGAAGATGAAGATGATGGTGTGGTGAACTATGAAAACGATGGAGACCCTTCTGCCTCTGTCAGACTCCACTGATCAACAACTTCCATATCAACATCAGCTCATCAGAGAAAAGACTCCACTGCAGTTAAATAACAGCACATTTACACGAGGAGCTGAAGCTTTTAGAGAACAAAAATCTCACAAGATCTTTTTTAGATGATTTTCCTGGAGCAGCTGGGTTACACAGTAGTGTAAAGAAAAGGCTGGATTGTACCTGCTGGTGGGCTGTAGGAGAAACAGTCTGCTGTTCATATTCTGTCCAACTCATTTTACTGACTTTGTAACTTTGTTTCTAACTATTTCAAAAGTACATTTACTTTTTATAGATGTTTTTTGTAGATAAAGAACGTCTCGGGTTACGTATGTAACCCTGGTTCCCCGAGAAGGGGAACAAGACAAGCCTAGAGGCGTTCCCATAGTGTCGTAACTGACGCAGTTCGAGTTCCCTCGAAGGGGAACTGCTGTGTGTTCCTTACTAAAGTTCTAATGATTTTAGTTGTAAATACATAACTAACCTCATGTTAGTAATAATACATTTTATTTTTATAGCGCTTTTCAGGATACTCAAAGACACTTTACAATAAAACCAGAAGTTATGCACATGTAAAACAGATTAAAAACATAAATAGCATAATATAGAATATATAAACAGTAGATAAAAACGTGTGGTGCGAAAATACTTAAGAGCAAAGGGACGACCATATAAATAACTAAAAATAGCTACAGGTGCAATATAATGTTATTTGATGTTAAAAGCAAGTCTAAGAAGGTGGGTTTTGATAACTGATTTAAAAGAGTCCAAGTCGCTGCAATCTCAGATATGTATGGGTAAGCAGTTCCAAAGGGAGGGGGCTGTGATGGTGAAAGCTCTGTCGCCACTGGTTAGTGTCAGAGAAGCAGAGGTTGAGGGAGGGATTGTAGTGGTGGAGCAGGTCGGTGATGTAGGAAGGGGCCTTGTTATGGAGGGCTTTATGTGCGAGGACGAGGATTTTATACTGAATGCGTTGGGAAACAGGGAGCCAGTGAAGATTCTGGAGGACAGGGGTGTGTGGTCACGGTTGTGTGTGTGGGTGAGGAGGCGGGCAGCAGAGTTTTGGATATTCTGAAGTTTATTTAGGGCTTTGGCAGGTGAACCATAGAGGATGCTACTGCAGTGGTCAATTCTGGATGCAATGAAGGCGTGGATCAGGGTTTCGGCAGCAGAGAAGGTGAGTGATGGGCGGAGGCGGGCAATGTTTTTGAGGTGAAAGAAGGCAGTCCTGGTGTCATGGTTGATGTGGTGTTTAAAAGTGAAGTTGCTGTCAAAGATGACTCCAAGATGTGGGGATGGAGACAAGGTGGAGTTGTTGATGGAAAGGCTGAAGTTGTTGGTGTTTTTTGTGAGTGATGTGGGGCAGCGAAAACATTTTCCAGGATTTTTGATAGGAAGGGGAGATTGGAGAGATTAGTAAATTATTTAGTTATGTGAAGTAATTTGACAACTTATATCTTCTACAAACAGCTGATTATGTAACCTGTTTTTCACTTACAGAGCACAACCAAGTAATGTGCAAAGCAACTAATGACAGCTTATAAACTACTGTAAGTCAACACACCCTCCAGACTCTCAAACTAGTGTAACGTTAATGAAATCAACACTTTTCAGGGCAGAAACTATGGAATGTGGATTGGTTGGTACACAGCAATTAAAATAATGTAGAGTTGTGCTGATCCCTGTTTTTTGACATTACTGGCACCCGGTGGACGTTGACGGTAGTGTTTAATTTTCTTAAGGTTCATTTTCCATCCACCTTTTTGTTTTCAGTTGAGCAAAGGGCTATACACCATGTGCATGCAACACAGTTATTTCCTTTCGATCGAGCCTTGGAAAAGATATGTCCGTGAGTAAAAAATATGACTAGAAAAGATTGTAGACATTGATAGACATATGAAGAATGAGTTTTATGTTTCGTGTATTAGGTTTATGGATGTTTGCCACATGTAACCATTTACATGGTCATCTTTCGTTCATACACTTTGGATATGTGCTCTATGTACTGTTTGCTGTATACTGACACATGCTTCGTAATATATTTTGTTTAGTTTTACAGAAATGACCATCAGTAAAGCCTTAGTCTCTTACATATGGTTTTCTGGAGTTTTTGTTCGCTATCTGTCTAGCATTATTCAGCACAGCAGTCGTGAGGACAGAATAAGAGTCATAAGGATAATTGCAAAGAGATTGTGTCTTTATTTTATATATAACTAAGCAGTAAGTCATGTTAATTATGGGCTACAGTCTGTTTTCCAAATATAAATAGGATATTAGACATACGCCTATGAAACACATAATCCATCGGCAACAACAGGCTTCTATTATTGCCTATAATCACATAAATGTCAGGCCTGGTTACGCCATAAAAACCTATTTGGCCACAATTGTGTTTATTCCGTTAAGTTTCCCAAACTCATACCTTTGCAATTACCATGTACATAAAGTGATGTTTATTGGCACGTCATGTCTGTTTGATCCAGATAAAAGCAGGTGTAGTTGTAAAAAGACTGGGCGATACAGCTTTAACATTCTGTGCGCGCTCCCACGGACGGCAATCAGTTTTCGGCCAAGGATCACTTTTTGGCACGAAATCTGTATTTGCTGACGTCTGCAGGTAACGGAGGCAGGGGAATAACAGCAAGTTCATCAGATGTTTCCTAAAAATAAACACTGTTCACAAGTCCCGCACCTCGTGTCCGAGTCAAGTCTGAGGTCTTTTGAGGTCTCTGCCATACAGGTAGATTGAGGGGTCTTTCACATGAAAGTCTGCACCAAGGTCCAAAGTTCATGTTTTGATACATTAGGTTAGTTTTGGTTTTGCTTTCACACTTTCAATTCTGCGACCGCACTAAAGGACGTTACATGACACACTTGCATCCTGTCGTTATCATGAGAAGACAGCAAGCGATCCTTCTGCATCTCCGTTTGAGCAGAGACCAAAGAGATGGGTAGCAGTGTGCTTCTATAGTGGCCGTCTGTATCAAAAGATGAGCTGTCACAGGAGATTTATGATTGTGTCCTTATTTCAGTGCGTTTCTCCGTGCATTTGTTTGTTTCCTGTTCACACGTCAACATGTGAACTTCCTGTAAACAGTCTGAAAGTCCGGACCAAAAGAGGTAGGTGTGAAAGCCCCCTAAGTCAAATATACTGAGGTCTGAGAACTAAATGAATCCAACACTCACTTCACTTTAACAAGGTAGATGAGTTACACGAGCACACTGTAGTGACCAGAAGCTGCTGTTGCTCTAACAGGCATCACTCAGGACAGAACACAATAAAGCACAAAAACACACTCATACCAAACAGCCCATGTAACTCCACCTAGCAGAGAGGCGACTGATCACTGATTCACAGCCGCGATGAGCTGTGGGCAGTTGGCACAAAAACTATTTATGCTCCAGCTGCTGTTGATTGGGGTCTCAGGAGTGGAAGGTTCAGACCATAGCTGCACCAATCAACTGCAACCAGGAAGTGGGAGGTCTCAGCTCGACCAATCCTTGATGGGGAGTCAAACAGCTGACTTTGGCTCACATTGGTAAATTCTGATTGGTTTAAATGAAAAAATGAACGGCCTCCATCAGCTGACTGAGCTGGAAGCAGAAAAAAGGAAGAGAGGGCGCGGGGCTATAAATAGAGTCAGCATGAACGATGTCTTCCTGATTGATGACGTCTTCTGCTAAGATTATTTTCTCTTAATTCCTCTCTGGGAGATTAGTTTGACTCTTCACCTGTCTGTTCATGTGTGCTGTCAAACATCACCATGGATCCTGTCTGTTTTCTAATAAACACTATCTGAAGAAAACAAGTTGCATCATTGCAAACATTTATCTTAACTTACAATCTCCACGCCTTCAACTTCCTCTTCTTCTTCTTTTCAGGAGGTGACACAAGTCATTGTCAAAAATACATCAGAATGAACAAAGTGTGAAGTGTCTTAATATAGTTTGTTGGTTTCAGTGTTAGATCGGCTCAATGCAGAAACATATTCCTTTGTCTTCTAATCAAGCACTTTGTCATTTGTGTTTGTAGATGGTGGATCTTCGCCAGGCTGCTGTGACCTCTGACCTCTTTACTGATGGCTGCATCTCATATGGTTGTTAACCACATTCTCACAGAAACACTTCCTCTTCAGGTCTCTGAACAAAAATAACTGCAAAGATAAAAAGAGGAACCAGCAGATCTCAGAGCAGTAAAACATCATCTTATCTGTGTTCTTCAGCAGCTGCTACAGTATCACCATATTGCACCATGGACATCAGGAGTCAGATTCTGGTGGGAGAGGAGTTTGACTCTTCACCTGTCTGTTCATGTGTGCTGTCAAACATCACCATGGATCCTGTCTGTTTACTAAGAAACACTGTCTGAAGAAAACAAGTTGCATCATTGCAAACATTTATCTTAACTAACAATATCCACGCCTTCAACTTCCTCTTCTTCTTTTCAGGAGGTGACACAAGTCATTGTCAAAAATACATCAGAATGAACAAAGTGTGAAGTGTCTTAATATAGTTTGTTGGTTTCAGTGTTAGATGGGCTCAATGCAGAAACATATTCCTTTGTCTTCTAATCAGGCACTTTGTCATTTGTGTTTGTTTGTGTTTGTGTTTGTGTCAGGCTGCTGTGACCTCTGACCTCTTTACTGATGGCTGCATCTCATACTGCTGACCAAGAATTTGGGGTCTCTGTCAGTCACTGTGGATGAGAGAAAACTACATTTCAATGATAAAGTGACGTCATCCTAACCACAGGAAGTAGCTGCAGCATCTCTCTACTAAAACACTACTTTAGAAACTCAGACAGTTCTGAGCATGAGAACAAGAGACAGAAGAAGGAGAGACAGAGAGAATCATGATGGTTGAGTTCAAATGGATTTCTTTATTTCTTACAGCGGTGCTTCAGTTTACAGGTAAGAATACATATATCACATATATAAATGGAAGGCACATTGTAAAAAATAACTTGATCAATATTATTAAAGATTCTTTATTAGCTACATTTGATTTAACTAAGAAAACCAAATCTGTTGTTTCTAATGTGGTGAGTTTAGTGAACTCTTGGAAACTAAGGAGAAAGAAATAATCGTCACTAACTATGAACATAACAGACATTTTCTCATTTCACTTTATTTTTCATCATTTTCTCAACAGCAGCAGCTGAAACACTTCCCCCTCTCCTTCACTGTCAGAGTTGGAGATGAAGTCACTTTGCCTTGTGAAGATGTGATAGACGGTCACCAACAATGTGAAAATACTACATGGACCTTTGAAGGTTCAGGAAACACAGCAGCAATAGAGCTGGTTAAAGATGGGCAGATTGGTGAAAACACCAACGCTAAATCAGACAGACTGAGTGTTACAGAGAACTGTTCTCTGGTTATAAAGAAGGTCACAGGCGAGGATGTTGGTTACTACACCTGCAGAAAGTTCATATCAGGACAACAAGCTCCAGACTCTCAGGTTTATCTGTCTGTTTTTATCAGTGAGTATTTCCATCATAATGTTTTCAGCTCAAACTGTCTTGTTAGAACAATATACTGAAACATTACAATAATTATGATCACAGTGATGAAGTTAACTTTACTCTTGTTGTCTTTCTCTCACAATATCTCCATCTTCACCAGTGACTGAACTTAAGGACGCTGATGAGGTGACATTGTGGTGCTCTGTGTCGACACGTGGACAGCCCTGTAGACACACAGTAAAGTTTCTGTATGAGGGTAAAGATGTGGACAAAGATAACAAAGACATGAAGACATGGCAGACTGGCTGCTACGCTGCTGTGTTTTTTCTGGATTCTCATTTTAGTCACAAATCAAAGTCTAACTTGAAGTGTGAAGTAACAGATGTTGACTCTGGAAAAGTGCAGCTGTTCACCTTCAGCCCTCAGTCCTCAGGTGAGAAAACAGGTGAGAATATGCTGAGCTGTTCAAGATGACTAAAACCACCAAAACATTTGTTTATTTGATGACTTTTTAAGATGACATCATTCTTTCTCATTTAGTGACAGCAGATGGTAAACATGAGGGATTTTCTAACAGTTTCTTGGGTTGTGTTATTTCATTCATGCAGGTGACGCACAAACAACAACAACAACTGAAAACAGCACAAAATCAGTTACAGCAACAACCAATGATCCTTCAACAAAACAACAAGGTAGTAACTCATCTTTCTCTAGAGTCTCTCTGTCTTCCTGTCAGCCTCTTTCTCTCCACATACTGAACTTCGTTATTTAACTTTTTATTTCACTCATTGTTTCATTAATTTATTTCAATAGTTTTTGGTTGTTTTTTTCTCAAAAAAAGAAGAAAAAAAGCTTCTTTAAGTCACTTTCTGCACTGATAAAACTGGCCTTTCAAACAACAAAAAATAGGAAGTGACTGAAAATTAAACTTATTAACACCTGTAGATCTGCTTTAAGGTGAATTTTTTTCTCTTAAAATAATGAAATCTGTTTTTCAGAATAAAATAACTTTGCATCTTTTCTCTGATGTAGTGAAGCACTTAGACACTGAAATGTAATTATTTTAACGCTGACGCTGAATAGTTCGATGCTTCGATGGGCGGAGCCTTCGACTGTCAATCACACACTTGATGCTTCACAGCAAAACAAGGATCAGGCCACTTTAGTGATATGGATATGCTCAACATCTGATTTTACATAGAACTACCAGTTTTCTCCCAATAAGCTACTATACAGCCTATTACAATGCACATTTCAACATTTAATGCTGTAAATAAGAAAAAAGAAAAGAAACCTTCAATGAATGTTTTTAAAGTGCGTAAATAAATCCAAAATTGTAATCCTAACCCTTGGTCATCAGTTCGCATGTGTAGGCGTAATGTGTATATGTGAAAAGTCACTGTTTTGAAAGACTCAAATCCATCCATCTTCAACCACTTATCCGGAGTCGGTTCGCGGGGGCAGCAGCTCCAGCAGGGGACCCCAAACTTCCCTTTCCCGAGCCACATTAGTCCCGAGCCACTCGTGAACAAGACCCCGAGGTACTTGAACTCCATCGGTTTCCTGCTGAGAACCATGGCCACAGATTTAGAGGTGCTAATCCTCATCCCAGCCGCTTCGCACTCTGCTGCGAACCGATCCAGTGAGAGCTGAAGGCTACGGACCGATGATGCCATCAGGACCACATCATCCGCAAAGCGGTGGCGAGATCCCAAGCCCACCGAACGCAGCCCCTCCTGCACGCGGCTACGCCTCGATATCCTGTCCATGAATATCACAAACAGGATTGGTGACAAAGCGCAGCCCTGGCGAAGACCAACCCTCACCTGGAAAGAGTCCGACTTACTACTGAGTACTCGGACACAGCTCTCGCTTTGGATGTACAAGGATTGGATAGCCCTAAGAAGGGCCCCCCTCACCCCATACTCCCGCAGCACCTCCCACAGTGTCTCCCGGGGGACCCGGTCATATGCCTTCTCCAGATCTACAAAGCACATGTAGACCGGATGGGCATACTCCCAAGCCCACTCCAGGATCGCTTGCGAGTAAAGAGCTGGTCAGTTGTTCCACGACCAGGGCCGAAAACCGCATTGTTCCTCTTCGATCTGAGGTTCGACAATCGGCCGAACCCTCCGTTCCAGCACCCTGGCGTGGACTTTACCAGGGAGGCTGAGAAGTGTGATACCCTGTAGTTGGCACACACTCTCTGGTCCCCTTTTTGAACAGGGGAACCACCACCCGGTCCGCCACTCCTTGGGCACTGTACCCGACTTCCACGCAATGTTGAAGAGACGTGTCATCCAAAGCTTTTAGCATCTCTGGGCGGATCTCATCAATCCTTGGGGCTTTGCCACTGTGGAGTTGTTTGACTACCTCAGTGACCTCCTCCAGGGAAATTGACGAGAAACCCCCATCAGCCTCCAGCTCTGCCTCTACTAGAGAGGGCGTGTCAGTCGGATTTAGGAGTTCCTCAAAGTGTTCCTTCCACCGCCCAATTACCTCCCCAGTTGAGGTCAACAGGGTCCCATCCTTACTGTACACAGCTTGGACGGTTCCCCGCTTCCCCCTCCTGAGATGGCGGACAGTTTTCCAGAAACACTTTGGTGCCGACCGAAAGTCCTTCTACATCACCTCTCTGTGGGGGAAGGAGCCGGAACTTGTGCGGGAGATGGAGCGCTACCAATTAGATCTGGTGGGGCTGACCTCCACACACAGTCTTGGCTCTGGAACCGTGCTCCTCGATAGGGGATGGACATTATTCTTTTCTGGAGTTGCTCAAGGTGTGAGGCGCCAGGCGGGTGTGGGGATACTCACAAGTCCCCGGCTGAGCGCCGCTACGTTGGAGTTTACTCCGGTGAACGAGAGGGTCGCATCCCTACGCCTTCGGGTAGCGGGGGGGAAAACTCTGACTGTTGTTTGTGCGTATGCACCAAACAGCAGTTCGGAGTATTCGGCCTTCTTGGAGATCCTGAATGGAGTCCTGTATGGGGCTCCAGTAGGGGACTCCATAGTTCTGCTGGGTGACTTCAACGCACATGTGGGCAATGACGGAGTTACCTGGAAAGGCGTGATTGGGAGGAACGGCCCCCCTAATCTGAACCTGAGTGGGGGTTTGTTTTTGGACTTCTGTGCTAGTCATGGATTGTCTATAACAAACACCATGTTCGAGCATAAGGATGCTCATAAGTGTACATGGTACCAGAGCACCCTAGGCCGAAGATCGATGATCGATTTTGTAATCGTTTCATCTGATTTGAGGCCGCATGTTTCGGACACTCGGGTAAAGAGAGGGGCGGAGATGTCAACTGATCACCATCTGGTTGTGAGTTGGGTTAGGGGTTGGGGGAAGACTCTGGACAGACCTGGTAAGCCCAAACGGGTAGTGCGGGTGAACTGGGAACGTCTGGAGGAGGCCCCTGTCCGTGAGATCTTCAACTCAAACCTCCGGTGGAGCTTTTCTGGCATCCCTGTGGAGGTTGGGGACATTGAACATGAACAAGACTCAAATCATCAAACCAAAAATCAAAAAAAAAAATTGTGTCATTTTGTTCATTTCGCTCCTTTTAACTAGGCTGGTTATTGCGGCGCTGCAGCCCTCTAGTGGGCGATTTTAAAGAAAAACAGTGCAGTTCTCAAACACAGAAGGCTGCCTGGTTTGCTCTAATTGACAACGTATAAATGGACATATTCACCTCTTGATCTTTCTCTATCATGGTTCAAGTCCCACGGAGCCACAACCAAAATCAAACCAAGGAAAAACCACAGAAATATGTTGTTAATATTTAAATAAGCCTCTATTCCGGCTAAATCCGTCCATTTTCACAATCTTTCCTGAGTATACAACCTACGGAAGCTCATTGCATTCACCAGAGAAAAAAAAATTGTGAGCCTTATCTCCTAATTATGAGATAAGGCTCCCAATTTTTTTTTCTTTGGTGAATGCAATGAGCTTCCGTAACAACCAGACCAGCCATATATATATATATATATATATATAATTATAAATGCTCATTCATACAGCAGCCTAACGCCTATCAATGAGTACAATCTATAAATTAACATCAGATTTACAGGGAATATATTGAAGTAATAAGCTTGACACACTAGATTAATAAAACACATTCTTATTAAAATTGAACACATTTAATAATAATCTCAAAAACTGCAGGTTGTTCACCAATCAGGAGCTGTGAAACAACAGCACGGCTCTGTCGGAAAATAAAAAGTAAAAGTTCCCTTACGTGTTAGCTGTAAATACATTACAGGGTAATGCTAACGTTGCTACGTGGCTGTGTTTGAATGTTTTATTTTTCGGGTCCATTTGTTTTGGAGAGGAGACGACCTCAGATGTAAATCGGCTTGTGGTAGAACCCTGTCAGGGCTCTGAAGTGGAGCCAGAACAACTCTCATCTGCTGTTAGCTGTAAACACTAGTGTAGCCCTCCCACTCAATTCCGCTTTATTTTTATTTTTTTCATGTGCATGGGGAATGAATTGGTGAGGGGTTACTAGAATTTAAACTTGGGATGTATTTACAGCAACTAACAACTCTGGCTTGTGACACTGGCTATGCTGCAGAGAGGCCTGGTTAGCTTAAATATAGCTATACTGTGTTGTATGTTTGTTTTTTCTTGTGAGCATCAAACTCCCATGCACATATACTTCGCCCCTATAACCCTTACTCTGTGCAAAAATCACACAAATCACACTACCATCGCACACATATTAAATATCAGACCACAAAACTTGAATGTTGTACACAAAAATATATTTATATTTCTTTTTCATTTTTTTCCTTTTTTTAGTCCCGCCCCCTCAAAACCCGGTAGGCTGCATAACTGCTTTCTGATAGGCACTGATTG
Organism: Lepomis macrochirus; assembly: GCA_024633595.2. NCBI lineage: Eukaryota > Metazoa > Chordata > Actinopteri > Centrarchiformes > Centrarchidae > Lepomis > Lepomis macrochirus. The sequence continues at coordinate 7,308,840 of JALXJV020000017.1, read as the reverse complement.
GATAATGAACCAAACTGACACCTGGCCACCCAATACAAAAGAAAATGACCTGGGACGTTCAAGGGCTACTCCCAAAAAAACTTAATTAATACATATTAATACAAAAAAGGTATTGCACACCAGGGACAATTGAAGTAGCCCATATTTCAGCATATACTATATTTCTGTTAGCAGAACACAAAGAAAACAATATATACATTTAGCAGGGTGCTACACTAGCAGGACTAAAGTTACTGTGTTAAAACTACAACTTAGCACAACATAACTGCGCTGTAATAATGTTATGCTTTATTAAATGTCATGTCATTAACAAAGTAGCTATATAATGTCAGTCCACTGACTGTTACCTGACGGCCGACCTGCCTCTCATTCCCCGGTGCTGGCAGTAAGTCAGCCTGCCGAGTGAAGACAGACTCCAAGGAGGACCTATGTGAGCGGTTCATTCCTGCTCCACTGTAGACGAGATGTCACGTGACAAATGAACGACTCAAACAGACAGTTGAGAGTCGTGAACTAATCAATTCTGTTTCCTGTGCTGACGGAGCCCGTGCAGCTGCAGTGTGACGAGTGAACATAAGAGTCCAAGATCCTTCAGGCATGTGTGAAAATGAACAAATTACTCACTGAGACAGCCTGATCCTCCTGAGTCACATATATGATTAGGTCAAATGAACAAAACGTACTTTGAACAAAACAACACTAGTGGCAGAAGAGATGGAGCCCCAACATCACCGGTGTTGTGCCGACGTGTCTGCACCTGGTGATAATTTATCAGCGTTGATGAACCACAAAGAATTTTTTTTTTTTTAAATAGCCGGCTATTTGAAATAGACCCACAAGGAACTTCGACGTGCAGTTCAATCCGTGTTGCTCAATCCACAAGATCCACTGCTGCTCACAAATCAGACGACTACATTCACAGTTAGCAAAGACATGCAGGTAAACTGTGAGCTGATGAAAGTCTGGGATTCGTTGCTACTTTAGCTGCAGGATTTCAAACAGAACTGAACTGTGCAGTCAAAATGTTTCTAATGTTTTCAGAATCATTCTGGAGGTTCATCATTGTGTCTGTGGGTTTAGCAGCACTCATAATAATTGTTGTGGCAGTCAACATCTGGACAAGAACTAAAGGTGAGAACATTCACAGATGAAACTCAGAAACAGGAAGTTTTGATAAACCTGGATTTTCACTGTGGAAACTAAAGTCGACTCTTTCTCTTTTCTTTTCAGGGACAAAAACACAGATGGATGAAATGAGTGAGTTTATAATGTTTTTACAGTTGGTACCAGTGTTTGTGACATCTGTTCTTCATTCTGAAGTGTAGATATAGATAGAAGAAGACAAACAGAAACAGGACTCACTGTGTTGTGTTGAAGTGGTCAAGAGGAACATTTGGGATTTGGGATACCACATAAACACTCTGTGGTCAGTCAGCTGGAGGAACATGTGCCAGTTTGGTACTTTTATTTAATTAATTATTTAATTTCCTTCTTCATGTCCTTCGTTACCATAGAAACACTTCCTCTCTCAGTGTCAGAAACATGTAACAGTAACGGATGGTGCGTTCAAGAACTGTCAGAATTTTTCATATCTCCTTGTGTTAAATGTGGGTCAGTGGTGTGAAAGTTGTCAGTTAAAGTGTGTCAGAGTGAGGGTTTGTTTGTGTTTCACAGGTGAATAATGATGAAAATGAAGATGATGGTGTGGTGAACTATGAAAACGATGGAGACCCTTCTGCCTCTGTCAGACTCCACTGATCAACAACTTCCATATCAACATGAGCTCATCAGAGAAAAGACTCCACTGCAGTTAAATAACAGCACATTTACACGAGGAGCTGAAGCTTTTAGAGAACAAAAATCTCACAAGATCTTTTTTAGATGATTTTCCTGGAGCAGCTGGGTTACACAGTAGTGTAAAGAAAAGGCTGGATTGTACCTGCTGGTGGGCTGTAGGAGAAACAGTCTGCTGTTCATATTCTGTCAAACTCATTTTAGTGACTTTGTAACTTTGTTTCTAACTATTTCAAAAGTACATTTACTTTTTATAGATGTTTTTTGTAGATAAAGAACGTCTCGGGTTACGTATGTAACCCTGGTTCCCCGAGAAGGGGAACAAGACACGCCTAGAGGCGTTCCCATAGTGTCGTAACTGACGCAGTTCGAGTTCCCTTGAAGGGGAACTGCTGTGTGTTCCTTACTAAAGTTCTAATGATTTTAGTTGTAAATACATAACTAACCTCATGTTAGTAATAATAATATATTTTATTTTTATAGCGCTTTTCAGGATACTCAAAGACACTTTACAATAAAACCAGAAGTTATGTACATTTAAAACAGATTAAAAACATAAATAGCATAATATAATATATATAAACAGTAGATAAAAACGTGTGGTGCGAAAATACTTAAGAGCAAAGGGACGACCATATAAATAACTAAAAATAGCTACAGGTGCAATATAATGTTATTTGATGTTAAAAGCTAGTCTAAGAAGGTGGGTTTTGATAACTGATTTAAAAGAGTCCAAGTCGCTGCAATCTCAGATATGTATGGGTAAGCAGTTCCAAAGGGAGGGGGCTGTGATGGTGAAAGCTCTGTCGCCACTGGTTAGTGTCAGAGAAGCAGAGGTTGAGGGAGGGATTGTAGTGGTGGAGCAGGTCGGTGATGTAGGGAGGGGCCTTGTTATGGAGGGCTTTATGTGCGAGGACGAGGATTTTATACTGAATGCGTTGGGAAACAGGGAGCCAGTGAAGATTCTGAAGGACAGGGGTGTGTGGTCACAATTGTGTGTGTGGGTGAGGAGGCGGGCAGCAGAGTTTTGGATATACTGAAGTTTATTTAGGGCTTTGGCAGGTGAACCATAGAGGATACTACTGCAGTGGTCAATTCTGGATGTAATGAAGGCGTGGATCAGGGTTTCGGCAGCAGAGAAGTTGAGTGATGGGCGGAGACGGGCAAAGTTTTTGAGGTGAAAGAAGGCAGTCCTGGTGTCATGGTTGAAGTGGTGTTTAAAGGTGAGGTTGCTGTCAAAGATGAGTCCAAGGTGTGGGGATGGAGACAAGGTGGAGTTGTTGATGGAAAGGCTGAAGTTGTTGGTGTTTTTTGTGAGTGATGTGGGGCAGCGAAAACATTTTCCAGGATTTTTGATAGAAAGGGGAGATTGGAGAGATTAGTAAATTATTTAGTTATGTGAAGTAATTTGACAACTTATATCTTCTACAAACAGCTGATTATGTAACCTGTTTTTCACTTACAGAGCACAACCAAGTAATGTGCAAAGCAACTAATGACAGCTTAAAAACTACTGTAAGTCAACACACCCTCCAGACTCTCAAACCAGTGTAACGTTAATGAAATCAACACTTTCCAGGGCAAAAACTATGGAATGTGGATTGGTTGGTACACAGCAATTAAAATAATGTAGAGTTGTGCTGATCCCTGTTTTTTTGACATTACTGACACCCGGTGGACGCTGACGGTAGTGTTTAATTTTCTTAAGGTTCATTTTCTATCCACCTTTTTGTTTTCAGTTGAGCAAAGCGCTATACACCATGTGCATGCAACACAATATCAAGCCTTGGAAAAGAGGTCGTTGACTAGAAAAGATTGTAGACATTGATAGACATATGAAGAATGAGTTTTATGTTGTATTAGGTTAATGGATGTTTGCCACATGTAACCATTTACATGGTCATCTTTAGTTCATACACTTTGGATATGTGCTATATGTACTGTTTGCTGTATACTGACACATGTTTCGTAATGTATTTTGTTTAGTTTTACAGAAACGACCATCAGTAAAGCCTTAGTCTGTCTAACATATGGTTTTCTGGAGTTTTTGTTCGCTGTCTGTCTAGCATTGCTCAGCACAGCAGTCGTGAGGACAGAATAAGAGTCATAAGGATAATTGCAAAAGAGATTGTGTCTTTATTTTATATATAACTAAGCAGTAAGTCATGTTAATTATGGGCTACAGTCTGTTTTCCAAATATAAATAGGATATTAGACATACGCCTATGAAACACATAATCCATCGGCAACAACAGGCTTCTATTATTGCCTATAATCACGTAAATGTCAGGCCTGGTTACGCCATAAAAACTATTTGGCCACAATTGTGTTTATTCCGTTAAAGAAAACGGTAAAGTTTTCCAAACTCATACCTTTGCTATTACCACGAACATAAAGTGATGTTTATTTGCATGTTATGTCTGTTTGATCCAGATAAAAGCAGCTGTAGTTTTAAAGAGACTGGGCGATACAGCTTTAATATACTGTGCGCGCTCCCACGGACGGCAATCAGTTTTCAGTGGACGATCACTTTTCGGCACAACATCTGTGTTCGTGTACGTCGGCATGTAACGGAGGGAGGTGAATAACAGCAAGCTCATCAGATGTTTCCTAAAAATAAACACTGTTCACGAGTCCCGCACCTCGAGTCCGAGTCAAGTCTGAAGTCTTTTGAGGACGATTCTCAAGCGAGTCTGAAGCCACTGTGTGTGTGACTTAAGTCGGACTCGAGTCAGAATCTCAAACTCGAGTCCCCGTCTCTGCTAGCAGGTAGATCGAGGGGTCTTTTTGCACCTGAAAGTCTGCACCAAGATCCGAACCAAAGTTCATGTTTTGATACATTTTGACACACTTGCGTCCTGTCATCATCATCTATGTGGGCTGCGTCTCCGTGTACTTGACATTGATTGGTTTATTAAACCGTTCAGGGGGAAACTTTGACAAAAATGGTTCAGATTGATCTGGAAACAAGACTACCTCTTTTTGTTGGACCAAATTTCATCTGTTGGTCCGGACCGTGGTCCAAAGGAGGTTTCACACCTTTAATTTTTGGTTCGGACCAAACTGAAGAGTCTGGAAGTCCGGACCAAATGAGGTAGGTGTGAATACCCCGTAAGCAGATACTGAGGTCTCAGAACTAAATGAATCCTTCACTTTAACAAGGTAGATGAGTTACACGAGCACACTGTAGTGACCAGAAGCTGCTGTTGCTCTAACAGGCATCACTCAGGACAGAACACAAAGCACAAAAACACACTCATACCAAACAGCCCATGTAACTCCACCGAGCAGCGAGGCGACTGATTACTGATTCACAGCCGCGATGAGCTGTGGGCAGTTGGCACAAAAACTATTTATGCTGCAGCTGCTGTTGATTGGAGTCTCAGGAGTGGAAGGTTCAGACCATAGCCGCACCAATCAAATGACACCAGGAAGTGGGAGGTCTCAGCTCGACCAATCCTTGATGTGGAGTCAAACGGCTGACTTTGGCTCACAGAAGCTTCGGTAAATTTTGATTGGTTTAACTGAAAAAATGAACGGCCTCCATCAGCTGACTGAGCTGGAAGCAGAAAAAAGGAAGAGAGGGGCCGGGGCTATAAATAGAGTCATCATGAACTATGTCTTCCTGATTGATGACGTCTTCTGCTAAGATTAATTGGTGTGAATGCTGTAAAGCATTCACAACATATGTTCTTCTATGGTTTCGGAATTCTTTATACTTATTATTATTATTCCGCCTGTTTTTTTGGCCCCTAACTAGTTCCACAGTTTTCAACGTAGAAACGTCATTCAAAGCTTAAAATATTCCTCTCAATTAGGAATCATGCGCTATTATTCAGAATTTCCATAACCTTCATACTTTTCAAGATATTCAAGGTTTTCCAGGAAATTTTCCCCATTCAAATGAATGGACGGAACGTTCAAAATGTCCCCATTTTCACACTTTTTCAAGGTTTTTCAACTGTTAACTTCTCATTCATACTTTCAGCTAGAAACTTCATTCAAATTGGAAAAGATTCCACATCTTTCCTTCTTTATTCATATTATTCAACATTCAAATCCCATTCAAACTCTTCAATCTATTCAGCTTTCCTTGAAACTTTGTTACAATGAAAGTCAATGAGAAAATCATTCAAATTCACTGATCTTCAACCTCTTCCCACTCATTCATACATTCACGTAGAAACGCCATTCCACCTTTAAAATATTCAGAAATCTTTCGACTCTTTCCAGTGAATTCAACTTTTTCATATCTCTTTTCACTTTTCACACAATCTCGATTCAAGTACCATGTCGTTATCAGCCTGAATTTTGAGTTTATAATGGGTTTCTATGGGACGGAATGTTGGCAGCTAGAGTGAAGAGGACCAACTGACAGAGTGCGAATGCACTTCAAAATCATCTGAAAACTTTGTCTTCAACTCGCTGTATCTCCCACAATTTTCACTCTACATACGTAATTTTTTCAGAAGTTGTAGAAAAACTTGTTGTGCCGCTCATGTCCAACTTTGAAAGCAAACAGACTTTCACAGCTGGTACAGTGGGCTTGAGAATGAGAGGTGTCCCAGTCAACTGCCGCATAGACTCCCATGTTAAAAAAGTGATGCCGTTTCAGGAAAGAGGCAGACAGGTGGACATTTCTACACTGCTGGTGTGAAGCCATTTTTGACAGTAGACGCGCAAATCTCGGACAGCATCATCATGAGGATCTTATCTCTCTGAAGATAGGTTTACTTTGGCACTGAGAGTTACGGTCTGTTCGTTAGGAGCAGGAAAAGCAGAGCTGCGCTCCAGGTTAAAACTCAATGAGATCAGCTGTCTAAGCCTGTCTAAGTCAGACAGCTTTTAGCATCGCCATGGAAACCTGGGAATGCTGGCTCAGCACACAGCTGATTGAGATGATGTAATGCAGACGACTCAGTAAACATGGCCCTTCACTACATCCTCCAGCACCTGGACTCTCCAGGAGACTACACCAGGATCCTGTTAGTGGACTCTGCCTTCAACAACATTATTCCAGCTCTGCTCCAGGACAAGTTCTCCCAGCTGATCATGCCTGCAGGTGTATCACAGACTTACTGTCCATCAGCAAGCGACACGTGAACCTGGGAAAACATGAATCTGACTCGAGGACCATCACTCAGTGGTTCCCTTCGGGGCCGTGTTCTTTCCCCTCTGATCTCTGCCCTTAACACCAACAGCTGCACCTCCAGTCACCAAACCACCAAGCTCCTGCAGTGTGCAGCAGACACCACCTTCACTGGGCTCATCTCTTGTGTGGATCAGTCTGCCCACAGGTTGGAAATTGACCATCTGGGGTCCTGCAGAGATGCTCACAAGTGAAAGTCAACACATCCCCCACTCTCAAACCAGTGTAACATTATAACTAAATCAAACTGTAAGGTAGGGCCGCACAATCAGTGTGCCCACAGGTGGGAGATTGACCATCTTGGGTCCTGGAGCAGCCAGATCAATCTGGAGCTCAATGATCTGAAGACAGTGGAGATGGGCCAGTATTCCAGCAAGAGGCCAGCTGCACCCATCAGTCTGTGCAACTCCACACTGTGGAGTCATTCTGCTCACCCAGGACCTCCAGTTGGAGTTGATACGCTTATGTCACCTTTCAATTCAATTCAATTCAATTCAATTTTATTTATATAGCGCCAAATCACAACAACAGTTATCTCACAGCGCTTTTCATAAAGAGCAGGTCTAGACCATACTCTGAAGTTATTTACAGAAGCCCAACAATTCCCACCAAGAGCAAGCACTAGGCGACAGAGGCAAGGAAAAACTTCCTTTTAAGAGGCAGAAACCTCGAGCAGAACCATGGCTCAGGGTGGGCGGCCATCTGCCTCGACCGGGTTGGGGTGAGGGGAGAGAGAGAGGAGAGAGCAAGAGAGAGAGAGAGCAGGAGAGAGAGAGCAGAGGGAGGCAACCTACACAGTATACACATAGAGGTACAGACAATAAAGGTAATGGTGCTATAGACTGAATGAAAAATGGTACAGATATTTGTAGTAATGTTTAGTGATATTAATTATAACAGTAATAATAGCAATAGGACTAGTAATAGCAGTTGCAACTGCAGCAGAGGGCGTCGAGCAGGAACACGGGGCAGCAGGAGACTCCCAACAACAGGTCCAGACTCCACAGCTCCAGAGCCAGCAACACCCGCAGGAAGTGAGGGGAGGGGGGGAGGACAGGAGGGGAAGCACACCGACCACGGGAGAGGGAGAAAAAATCGAGTTAGTAACATGCATTAATGGGATGAGGTTGCACTCAGAGAGAAAGAGAGAAGAGGAGAGAGAGCTCAGTGCATCATGGGAAATCCCCGGCAGTCTAGCCTATAGCAGCATAACTAAGGGATGGTTCAGGACTCACCCGAGCCAGCCCTAACTATAAGCTTTATCAAAAAGGAAAGTCTTAAGCCTACTCTTAAATGTAGAGGCGGTGTCTGCCTCCCGAACCCAAACTGGAACCTGGTTCCACAGGAGAGGAGCCTGATAGCTGAACGCTCTGGCTCCCATTCTACTTTTGGAGACTCTAGGAACCACAAGTAATCCTGCATTCTGGGAGCGCAGTGCTCTGGTGGGGTAGTAAGGTACTATGAGCTCTTTAAGATAAGATGGTGCCTGACCATTAAGAGCTTTGTATGTGAGAAGAAGGATTTTAAAATCTATTCTGGATTTTACAGGAAGCCAATGCAGAGAAGCTAAGACAGGAGAGATATGATCTCTTTTACTGGTTCCTGTCAGAACACGTGCTGCAGCATTCTGGATCAGCTGAAGAGTCTTAATGGACTTTTCGAAGAGCCTGATAATAGGGAATTGCAGTAATCCAGTCTAGAAGTAACAAATGCATGGACTAGTTTTTCTGCATCATTTTTAGACAGGATGTTCCTGATTTTTGCAATATTACGTAGGTGGAAAAAGCGGTCCTTGAAATTTGCTTAATGTGAGAATTAAGCGACATGTCCTGATCAAAGATAACTCCAAGATTTCTCACAGTGGTGCTGGAGGCCAGAGGCGATGCCATCCAGGGAAACTATATCTTTAGATAATGCGTCCACGAAGGTGCCTAGGGCCTAGAACAACAACTTCTGTTTTATCTGAGTTTAACATTAGAAAATTGCAGGTCATCAGGTTTTAACATCCTGAAGACACATTTGAAGCTTAGCTAACTGATGGGTTTCATCTGGCTTGATCGATAGATATAACTGAGTATCATCTGCATAACAATGAAAGTTTATGGAGTGTTTCCTGATAATATTGCCTAAGGGAAGCTATATATAAAGTGAAGAGGATTGGTCCGAGCACAGATCCTTGTGGAACTCCATGACTAACTTTGGTATGCATGGAGGACTCATCGTTAACATGTACAAACTGAAATCGATCTGATAAATAGGACTTAAACCAGCTTAGAGCGGTTCCTTTGATGCCAATGAAATGTTCCAGTCTCTGTAATAGGATCTGATGGTCAATGGTATCAAATGCAGCACTAAGATCTAGTAAAAACCAATACAGAGACAAGTCCTTTGTCTGATGCAGTTAGGAGGTCATTAGTAATTTTCACCAGTGCTGTCTCTGTGCTATGATGGGCTCGAAATCCTGACTGAAAATCCTCAAATAAACTATTGCTATGTAGAAAGTCACACAGCTGTTTGGCGACTGCTTTCTCCAGGACCTTAGAGATAAATGGAAGGTTAGATATAGGTCTATAGTTGGCTAAAACATCTGGATCCAGGTTGGGCTTTTTCAGAAGAGTTTAATTACAGCTACTTTAAAGTACTGTGGCACGTAGCCTGTTGATAAAGACAAATTGATCACATCCAGCAGAGAAGTGCCAACCAAGGGCAAAACTTCTTTTAGCAGCCTAGTCGGGATGGGGTCTAAGAGGCAGGTAGATGGTTTAGATGAAGAAATTATTGAAGTTAGTTGATAAAGATTGAGGGAAGCAAAGCAGTCCAAACATATAACTGGTTCTACAGCTGTTCCCAAAGTTCCTGAGTACTTTCATACCCCTTTCTAAATATTTCAGGTCATATCTTCTCAACACTTGGGGGAATTTCTCACAGTTTGAAGTGACTTTAAAATCTTATTCATATTCTTTAGAACATTTCCCATGTTTCCAAGATTTCATAGTCCTTCAACTACTTTCTGCACATTAAAGCCAGCAATTCAGTGTAGCGACAGCTTTTCAACAAAACTTTCCACATCTTTCATACAATTCTACTATTCAAATTTGTTCAAGACAGCAGTGCAGTGTAGCGTCAGCTTTTCAACAAAACCTTCCACATCTTTCATACATTTGTACTATTCAGATTTGTTCAAGACAGCAGTGCAGTGTGGCGTCAGCTTTTCAACAAAAGCTTCCAGATCTTTCATATATTTCTACTGTTCAACTTTTTTCAAGCTAGCATTTCAGTGTAGCGCAAGCCATTCAGCAGACAGCATTCACACCGCAATTTCTTCAGAAATTGCTTTTCTAGTTTCTCTTAATTCTTCTCTGGGAGAGGAGTTTGACTCTTCACCTGTCTGTTCATGTGTGCTGTCAAACATCACAATGGATCCTGTCTGTTTACTAATAAACACTATCTGAAGAAAACAAGTTGCATTATTGCAAACTTTTATCTTAACTAACAATCTTCACACCTTCAACTTCCTCTTCTTCTTTTCAGGAGGTGACACAAGTCACTGTCACAAATATATCGGAGTGAACAAAGTGTGAAGTGTCTTAATATAGTTTGTTTGTTTCAGTGTTAGATCGGCTCAATGCAGAAACATATTCCTTTGTCTTCTAATCAGGAACTTTGTCATTTGTGTTTGTAGATGGTGGATCTTCATCAGGCTGCTGTGACCTCTGACCTCTGACATCTTTACTGATGGCTGCATCTCATATTGCCGATCAAGAATTTGGGGTCTCTGTCAGTCACTGTGGACGAGAGAAAACTACATTTCAAATGATTAAGTGACATCATCCTAACCACAGGAAGTAGCTGCAGCATCTCTCTACTAAAACACTACTTTAGAAACTCAGACAGTTCAGAGCACGAGAACAAGAGACAGAAGAAGGAGAGACAGAGAGAATCATGATGGTTGAGTTCAAATGGATTTCTTTATTTCTTACAGCGGTGCTTCAGTTTACAGGTAAGAATACATATATCACATATATAAATGGAAGGCACATTGTAAAAAATAACTTGATCAATATTATTAAAGATTCTTTATTAGCTACATTTGATTTAACTAAGAAAACCAAATCCGTTGTTTCTAATGTGGTGAGTTTAGTGAACTCTTGGAAACTAAGGAGAAAGAAATAATCGTCACTAACTATGAACATAACAGACATTTTCTCATTTCACTTTATTTTTCATCATTTTCTCAACAGCAGCAGCTGAAACACTTCCCCTCTCCTTCACTGTCAGAGTTGGAGATGAAGTCACTTTGCCTTGTGAAAATGTGATAGACGGTCAGAGAAAATGTGAATATACTACATGGACCTTTGTTGGTTCAGGGAGCGGATCAACAGTAGAGCTAATTAATCTTGGGCAGATTGGTGAAAACACCAAAGCTAAATCAGACAGACTGAGTGTTACAGAGAAATGTTCTCTGGTTATAAAGAAGGTCACAGTCGAGGATGTTGGTCGTTATTACTCTCTACAGTTCATATCAGGACCAAAACAAGCTCCATACTCTCAGGTTCATCTGTCTGTTATTATCAGTGAGTATTTCCATCATAATGTTTTCAGCTCAAACTGTCTTGTTAGAACAATATACTGAAACATTACAATAATTATGATCACAGTGATGAAGTTAACTTTACTCTTGTTGTCTTTCTCTCACAATATCTCCATCTTCACCAGTGACTGAACAGAAGGACGCTGATAAGGTGACGTTAAACTGCTCTGTGTTGTCATATGGACAGTTCTGTAGACACACAGTGAAGTGGCTGTATGAGGGTAAAGATGTGGACAAAGATAACAAAGACATGAAGACATCACAGGCTGGCTGCTACGCCACTGTGTCTTTCCTGGATTCTCATTTTAGTCACAAATCAAAGTCTAACTTGAAGTGTGAAGTGACAGATGGTTACTCTGGAAAAGTGCAGCTGTTCACCTTCAGCCCTCAGTCCTCAGGTGAGAAAACAGGTGAGAATATGCTGAGCTGTTCAAGATGACTAAAACCACCAAAACATTTGTTTATTTGATGACTTTTTAAGATGACATCATTCTTTCTCATTTAGTGACAGCAGATGGTAAACATGAGGGATTTTCTAACTCAACAGTTTCTTGGGTTGTGTTATTTCATTCATGCAGGTGACGCACAAACAACAACAACAACAACAACACCTGAAAACACAAAATCAGTTACAGCCACAACAACAACCAATGATCCTTCAACAAAACAACAAGGTAGTAACTCATCCTTCTCTAGAGTCTCTCTGTCTTCCTGTCAGCCTCTTTCTCTCCACATACTGAACTTCATTATTTATCTTTTTATTTCACTCATTGTTTCATTAATTTGTTCAATAGTTGGGGGTTTTTTTGGTTGGTGTTTTCTCAAAGAAAGAAGAAAAAAAAGCTTCTTTAATTAAGTCACTTTCTGCACTGACAAAACTGGCCTTTCAAAGAACAAAAAATAGGAAGTGACTGAAAATTATACTTATTAACACGTTTAGATCTGCTTTAAGGAGATTTTTTTCTTAAAATAATGAAATCAGTTTTTCAGAATAAAATAACATTGCATCTTTGCTCTGATGTAATGGAGCACTTAGACACTGAAATGTAATTATTTTAGGGCTGACCCCGAATAGTTCGATGCTTCAATAGGCGGAGCCTTCGACTGTCAATCACACAGTTGCTGCTTCACAGCAAAGCAAGGATCAGGCCACTTTAGTGATTTAGTGGTTTGCTCAACATCTGATTTTACATAGAACTACCAGTTTTCTCCCAATAAGTTAATATAAAGCTTATTACAATATACATTTCACCATTTAATGCTGTAAATAAGAAAAAAGAAAAGAAACTTTCAATTAATGTTTTTAGTGCGTAAATAAATCCAAAATTGTAATCCTGGGTCGTCAGTGCGCATGTGTAGGCGTAACATGTATAAGTGAAAAGTCACTGTTTTGAAAGACCCAAGTCATCAAATCTTCTTTATTAAAATGAACTAAGGTTTTTTGTGTCATTTTGTTCATTTCGTTCCTTTTAACTAGGCTGGTTATTGCGTCGCTGCAGCCCTCTAGTGTCAATTTTAAAGAAAAACAGTGCAGTTCTCAAACACAGAAGGCTGCCTGGTTTGCTCTAATTGACATCGTATAATGGACATATTCACCTCTTGATCTTTCTCTATCATGGTTCAAGTCCCACGGAGCCACAACCAAATTCAAACCAAGGAAAAACCACAGAAATATGTTGTCAATATTCAAATAAGCCTCTACTCCGGCTAAATCCGTCCATTTTCACAATCTTTCCTAAGTATACAACCAGACCAGCCATATATACATATATAATTAGAATTACTATCACTATATCTCTAAAATGCTCATTCATACAGCAGCCTAATGCCTATCAATGTGTACAATCTATAAATTAACATCAGATTTACAGGGAATATATTGAAGTAATAAGCTTGACACACTAGATTAATAAAACACACTCTTACTAAAATTGAACACATTTAATAATAATAATAATCTCAAAAACTGCAGGTTGTTCACCAGGAGCTGTGAAACAACAGCACGGCTCTGTCAATAAATAAAAAGTAAAAGTTACCTTACGTTCTCTGGCGGACCTGGATCAGCTGTTAGCTGTAAATACATTACAGGGTAATGCTAACGTTGCTACGTGGCTGTGTTTGAATGTTTTATTTACCGGGTCCGTTTGTTTTGGAGAGGAGACGACCTCAGATGTAAATCGGCTTGTGGTAGAACCCTGTCAGGGCTCTGAAGTGGAGCCAGAACAACTCTCATCAGCTGTTAGCTGTAAACACTAGTGTAGCCCTCCCACTCAATTCTGCTTCATTTTTATTTATTTTTTTCATGTGCATGGGGAATGAATTGGTGAGGGGTTACTAGAATTTAAACTTGGGATGTATTTACAGCAAATAACAACTCTGGCTTGCGACACTGGCTATGGTGCAGAGAGGCCTGGTTAGCTTAAATATAGCTATACTGTGGTCATATGTTTGTTTTCTTCGTGAGCATCAAACTCCCATGCACATATACTTCGCCCCTATAACAGTTACTCTTTGCAAAAATCACACAAATCACATCACACACATATAAATATCAGACCACAAAACTTGAATGTTGTACACAAAAATATATTTATATTTATTTCCAGAACCAGGTAAGTTACCCTGTTAAAATGTCCCCATGGTCCAAATGAAATGACTGAACAATACCCGGTTTTTTTCTCAGTTTGTGGTACCACAACGCTTGTTGGAGCTCAGTTGCAACCTTCCAGTAACATATTGTCTGTACTCACGGTTCCTTGGTAACAGAAAGCTCATAGTGACAGTCCTTCCAGACCCTTCTGTCCAGTGGAGAGATGCACAGTGAAGAAACCCGTCCTGAGGCTCCGTCCGTGCGCAAAACACAAACACCTCCGTCCTGCAGCGGCAAGTCCTGAGCACATCTACTGCAGCAGCATGGGTGGCAGCATCCGACGCACACTGGCCAGAAATTCACAAACGCTAATGAGCCTTACTATATCTTGTCTAAACATGTCAGTTCCATTACAGTTCGCAATGTCCATACTCACTCAGAAACTCGGTGGCAAAATGGGTTTCTGGCTATGTGGTAGCAGTTTGCACGTGGCTATGGCGTTAGCTCCACTTCAGTAAAAACTCCGTGGCCGATTTAACCAGCTCCGAAATACAGCTCACACTGTAACTATAACTTAGCACAACATAACTGCGCTGTAATAATGTTGTGCTTTATTAAATGTCATGTCATTAACAAAATAGCTATATAATGTCAGTCCACTGACTGTTACCTGACGGCCGACCTGCCTCTCATTCCCCGGTGCTGGCAGTAAGTCAGCCTGCCGAGTGAAGACAGACTCCAAGGAGGACCTATGTGAGCGGTGAACGAGTAGTTCATTCCTTCTCCACTGTAGACGAGATGTCACGTGACAAATGAACGACTCAAACAGACAGTTGAGAGTCGTGAACTAATCAATTCTGTTTCCTGTGCTGACGGAGCCCGTGCAGCTGCAGTGTGACGAGTGAACATAAGAGTCCAAGATCCTTCAGGCATGTGTGAAAATGAACAAATTACTCACTGAGACAACCTGTTCCTATGAGTCACATCAAGATCAGGTCAAATGAACAAAGCGTTCTTTGAATGAAACAACACTAGTGGCAGAAGAGATGGAGCCCCAACATCACCAGTGTTGTGCCGACTTGTCTGCACCTGGTGATAATTTATCAGCGTTGATGAACCACAAAGAAGATTTATTGTTTTTAAATAGCCAGCTACTTGAAATAGACCCACAAGGAACTGCGACGTGCAGTTCAATCCGTGTTGCTCAATCCACAAGATCCACTGCTGCTCACAAATCAGACGACTACATTCACAGTTAGCAAAGACATGCAGGAAAACTGTGAGCTGATGAAAGTCTGGGATTCGTTGCTACTTTAGCTGCAGGATTTCAAACAGAACTGAACTGTGCAGTCAAAATGTTTCTAATGTTTTCAGAATCATTCTGGAGGTTCATCATTGGGTCTGTGGGTTTAGCAGCACTCATAATAATTGTTGTGGCAGTCAACATCTGGACAAGAACTAAAGGTGAGAACATTCACAGATGAAACTCAGAAACAGGAAGTTTTGATAAACCTGGATTTTCACTGTGGAAACTAAAGTCGACTCTTTCTCTTTTCTTTTCAGGGACAAAAACACAGATGGATGAAAACACAGTGAGTTTATAATGTTTTACAGTTGGTACTTTACACAGCAAACCAGTGTTTGTGACATCTGTTCTTCATTCTGAAGTGTAGATATAGATAGAAGAAGACAAATAGAAACAGGAATCACTGTGTTGTGTTGAAGTGGTCAAGAGGAACATTCTGTATTTGTGGTACCACATAACACTCTCTGTGGTCAGTCAGCTGGTAGGAACATGTGCCAGTCTCAGTTTAATATACTATACATTTATTTTCTTTGACGTTAATTAGTTAATTTCCTTCTGCGTGTCCTTCGTTACCACAGAAACACTTCCTCTCTCAGTGTCAGAAACATGTAACAGTAACTGATGGTGCGTTCAGGTGCTGTCAGGGTATTTCTTATCTCCTTGTGTTAAATGTGGGTCAGTGATGTGAAAGTTGTCAGTTAAAGTGTGTCAGAGTGAGGGTTTGTTTGTGTTTCACAGGTGAATAATGATGAAGATGAAGATGATGGTGTGGTGAACTATGAAAACGATGGAGACCCTTCTGCCTCTGTCAGACTCCACTGATCAACAACTTCCATATCAACATCAGCTCATCAGAGAAAAGACTCCACTGCAGTTAAATAACAGCACATTTACACGAGGAGTTGAAGCTTTTAGAGAACAAAAATCTCACGAGATCTTTTTTAGATGATTTTCCTGGAGCAGCTGGGTTACACAGTAGTGTAAAGAAAAGGCTGGATTGTACCTGCTGGTGGGCTGCAGGAGAAACAGTCTGCTGTTCATATTCTGTCAAACTCATTTTAGTGACTTTGTGACTTTGTTTCTAACTATTTCAAACGTACATTTACTTTTTATAGATGTTTTTTGCAGATAAAGAACGTCTAGGGTTACGTATGTAACCCTGGTTCCCCGAGAAGGGGAACAAGACACGCCTAGAGGCGTTCCCATAGTGTCGTAACTGACGCAGTTCGAGTTCCCTCGAAGGGGAACTGCTGTGTGTTCCTTACTAAAGTTCTAATGATTTTAGTTGTAAATACATAACTAACCTCATGTTAGTAATAATAATATATTTTATTTTTATAGCGCTTTTCAGGATACTCAAAGACACTTTACAATAAAACCAGAAGTTATGTACATTTAAAACAGATTATAAACATAAATAGCATAATATAAAATATATAAACAGTAGATAAAAACGTGTGGTGCTTGAAAATACATAAGAGCAAAGGGACGACCATATAAATAACTAAAATAGCTACAGGTGCAATATAATGTTATTTGATGTTAAAAGCTAGTCTAAAAGGTGGGTTTGATAACTGATTTGAAAGAGTCCAAGTCAGCTGCAATCTCAGATGTGTATGGGTAAGGAGTTCCAAAGGGAGGGGCTGCGATGGTGAAAGCTCTGTCGCCACAGGTTAGTGTCAGAGGAGCGTAGGAGTTGAGGGAGGGATTGTGGTGGGTGGAGCAGGTCTGTGATGTGGTAAGGGGCCTTGTTATGGAGGGCTTCATGTGTGAGGGCGAGGATTTTGTACTGAATTCGTTGGGAAACAGGGAGCCAGTGAAGATTCTAGAGGACAGGGGTGTGTGGTCACTGGTGCGTGTGTGGGTGAGGAGGCGGGCAGCAGAGTTTTGGATATACTGAAGTTTATTTAGGGCTTTGGCAGGTGAACCATAGAGGATACTACTGCAGTGGTCAATTCTGGATGTAATGAAGGCGTGGATCAGGGTTTCAGCATGTTTGTATGTCGGTGAGGCAGTTGGTCAGAGTTGCGGAGGTAACTGTGGTGATGGATTTGGTGGAGATCTGGACATGGCATCCGGTAGTCGTAGCAGTGGAAATGGAGAGCATATCTACGTATGATATTACCGAGTGGCAGCATGTAAATGATAAACAGGAGAGGACCAAGCATCGAACCTTGGGGGATGCCTTATGACAAAGGAACAGTGGAGGAGGCGCATTTACTGATGTTGAACTGTTGTCTGTTGGTGAGGTAGGAGCGGAGTCAGGAGAGTGCTGTGCCAGTAATATTGAACCAAGTTTCAAGGTGGGAGAGACGAGTGGAGTGGTTGATGGTGTCAAAGGCTGCAGTGAGGTTGAGCATGATTAGCATGATCAAACTGTTTGTTAGTGGTGAGGTGGGTTTCAATTTGAGCAGCGACAACATGTTCCAGGACTTTTTGATAGGAAGGGGAGATTGGAGAGATTAGTAAATTATTTAGTTATGTGAAGTAATTTGACAACTTATATCTTCTACAAACAGCTGATAATGTAACCTGTTTTTCACTTACAGAGCACAACCATGTAATGTGCAATGCAACTAATGACAGCTTATAAACTACTGTAAGTCAACACACCCTCCAGACTCTCAAACCAGTGTAACGTTAATGAAATCAACACTTTTCAGGGCAGAAACTATGGAATGTGGATTGGTTGGTACACAGCAATTAAAAAAATGTAGAGTTGTGCTGATCCCTGTTTTTTTGACATTACTGACACCCGGTGGACGTTGACGGTAGTGTTTAATTATGACAAAATATGAAAAAATATGACTAGAAAAGATTGTAGACATTGATAGACATATGAAGAATGAGTTTTATGTTTCTTGTATTAGGTTTATGGATGTTTGCCACATGTAACCATTTACATGGTCATCTTTAGTTCATACTCTTTGGATATGTGCTATATGTACTGTTTGCTGTATATTGACACATTCTTTGTATTGTATTTTGTTTAGTTTTACAGAAATGACCATCAGTAAAGCCTTAGTCTCTTACATATGGTTTTCAGGAGTTCTTGTTCGCTATCTGTCTAGCATTATTCAGCACAGCAGTCGTGAGGACAGAATAAGGATAATTGCAAAATAAATTGTGTCTTTATTTTATATATAACTAAGCAGTAAGTTATGTTAATTATGGGCTACAGCCTGTTTTCCAAATATAAATAGGATATTAGACATACGCCTATGAAACACATAATCCATCGGCAACAACAGGCTTCTATTATTGCCTATAATCACATAAATGTCAGGCCTGGTTACACCATAAAAACCTATTTGGCCACAATTGTGTTTATTCCGTTAAGTTTCCCAACATCATACCTTTGCTATTACCACGTACACAAAGTGATGTTTATTTGCACGTCATGTCTGTTTGATCCAGATAAAAGCAGGTGTAGTTGTAAAAAGACTGGGTGATACAGCTTTAACATACTGAGCGCGCTCCCACGGACGGCAATCAGTTTTCGGCCAAGGATCACTTTTTGGCATGAAATCTGTATTTGCTGACGTCTGCAGGTAACGGAGGCAGGGGAATAACAGCAAGTTCATCAGATGTTTCCTAAAAATAAACACTATTCACAAGTCCCGCACCTCGTGTCCGAGTCAAGTCTGAGGTCTTTTGAGGACGAGTCTCAAGTCGTGTCTGAGTCCGAGTTTGAAACTCGAGTCCCCGTCTCTGCCATACAGGTAGATTGAGGGGTCTTTCACATGAAAGTCTGCACCAAGGTCCAAAGTTCATGTTTTGATACATTTTGATACATTAGGTTAGTTTTGGTTTTGCTTTCACACTTTCAATTCTGCGACCGCACTAAAGGACATTACATGACACACTTGCGTCCTGTTGTCATCATGAGAAGACAGCAAGCGATCCTTCTGCACCTCCGTTTGAGCAGAGACCAAAGAGATGGGTGGCAGTGTGCTTCTATAGTGGCCGTCTGTATCAAAAGATGAGCTGTCACAGGAGATTTATGATTGTGTCCTTATTTCAGTGCGTTTCTCCGTGCATTTGTTTGTTTCCTGTTCACATGTCAACATGTGAACTTCCTGTAAACAGTCTGAAAGTCTGAACCATCCAAAAACTGCTTTCACAACAGAAATGAACCGAACCATGGCTCAGTTTGATCTGGATCGAGACTACTCCGTGGTCTGGGGGAGGTTTCACACCTGTATTTTTGGATTGGACCAAACTGAAAGGTCCCGAAAGTCCGGACCAAACGAGGAACAGTGTGCTTCTGTAGTGGCCGTCTGTTTGAAAAGATGAGCTGTCACAGGAGATTTATAATTGTGTCCTTAGTTCAGTGTGTTTCTCCATGCATGTTTGTTTGTTTCTGGTTCACATGGCAACTGCTAAACTTCCTGTAAATAGTCTGAAAGTCCGGACCAAACGAGGTAGGTGTGAAAGCCCCCTAAGCAGATACTGAGGTCTCAGAACTAAATGAATCTTCACTTTTACAAGGTAGATGAGTTACACGAGCACACTGTAGTGACCAGAGGCTGCTGTTGCTCTAACAGGCATCACTCAGGACAGAACACAATAAAGCACAAAAACACACTCATACCAAACAGCCCATGTAACTCCATCTAGCAGCGAGGCGACTGATCACTGATTCACAGCCGCGATGAGCTGTGGGCAGTTGGCACAAAAAACTATTTATGCTGCAGCTGCTGTTGATTGGAGTCTCAGGAGTGGAAGGTTCAGACCATAGCCGCACCAATCAAATGACACCAGGAAGTGGGAGGTCTCAGCTCGACCAATCCTTGATGTGGAGTCAAACGGCTGACTTTGGCTCACAGAAGCTTCGGTAAATTTTGATTGGTTTAACTGAAAAAATGAACGGCCTCCATCAGCTGACTGAGCTGGAAGCAGAAAAAAGGAAGAGAGGGGGGCGGGGCTATAAATAGAGTCATCATGAACTATGTCTTCCTGATTGATGACGTCTTCTGCTAAGATTAATTTCTCTTAATTCCTCTCTGGGAGAGGAGTTTGACTCATCACCTGTCTGTTTATGTGTGCTGTCAAACATCACCATGGATCCTGTCTGTTTTCTAATAAACACTGTCTGAAGAAAACAAGTTGCATCATTGCAAACACTTATCTTAACTAACAATCTTCACACCTTCAATTTCCTCTTCTTCTTTTCAGGAGGTGACAAAAGTCATTGTCAAAAATATACCGGAGTGAACAAAGTGTGAAGTGTCTTAATATAGTTTGTTTGTTTCAGCGTTAGATCGGCTCAATGCAGAAACATATTCCTTTGTCTTCTAATCAGGCACTTTGTCATTTGTGTTTGTAGATGGTGGATCTTCATCAGGCTGCTGTGACCTCTGACCTCTTTACTGATGGCTGCATCTCAGATTGTCGATCAAGAATTGGGGTCTCTGTCAGTCACTGTGGACGAGAGAAAACTACACTTCAATGTTTAAGTGACATCATCCTAACCACAGGAAGTAGCTGCAGCATCTCTCTACTAAAACACTACTTTAGAAACTCAGACAGTTCAGAGCACGAGAACAAGAGACAGAAGAAGGAGAGACAGAGAGAATCATGATGGTTGAGTTCAAATGGATTTCTTTTTTTTCTTACAGCGGTGCTTCAGTTTACAGGTAAGAATACATATATCACATATATAAATGGAAGGCACATTGTAAAAAATAACTTGATCAATATTATTAAAGATTCTTTATTAGCTACATTTGATTTAACTAAGAAAACCAAATCTGTTGTTTCTAATGTGGTAAGTTTAGTGAACTCTTGGAAACTAAGGATAAAGAAATAATCGTCACTAACTATGAACATAACAGACATTTTCTCATTTCACTTTATTTTTCATCATTTTCTCAACAGCAGCAGCTGAAACACTTCCCCTCTCCTTCACTGTCAGAGTTGGAGATGAAGTCACTTTGCCTTGTGAAAATGTGATAGACGGTCAGAGAAAATGTGAATATACTACATGGACCTTTGTTGGTTCAGGGAGCGGATCAACAGTAGAGCTAATTAATCTTGGGCAGATTGGTGAAAACACCAAAGCTAAATCAGACAGACTGAGTGTTACAGAGAAATGTTCTCTGGTTATAAAGAAGGTCACAGTCGAGGATGCTGGTCGTTATCACTGTCAGCAGTACAAATCATGGCGAAAACAAGGTCCAGACTCTGAGGTTCTTCTGTCTGTTATTATCAGTGAGTATTTCCATCATAATGTTTTCAGCTCAAACTGTCTTGTTAGAACAATATACTGAAACATTACAATAATTATGATCACAGTGATGAAGTTAACTTTACTCTTGTTGTCTTTCTCTCACAATATCTCCATCTTCACCAGTGACTGAACAGAAGGACGCTGATGAGGTGACGTTAACCTGCTCTGTGTTGACACATGGACAGTCCGGTAGACACACAGTGAAGTGGCTGTATGAGGGTAAAGATGTGGACAAAGATAACAAAGACATGAAGACATGGCAGGCTGGCTGCTACGCCACTGTGTCTTTCCTGGATTCTCAGTTTAGTCACAAATCAAAGTCTAACTTGAAGTGTAAAGTGACAGATGGTTACTCTGGAAAAGTGCAGCTGTTCACCTTCAGCCCTCAGTCCTCAGGTGAGAAAACAGGTGAGAATATGCTGAGCTGTTCAAGATGACTAAAACCACCAAAACATTTGTTTATTTGATGACTTTTTAAGATGACATCATTCTTTCTCATTTAGTGACAGCAGATGGTAAACATGAGGGATTTTCTAACGCAAC
Organism: Lepomis macrochirus; assembly: GCA_024633595.2. Taxonomy (NCBI): domain Eukaryota; kingdom Metazoa; phylum Chordata; class Actinopteri; order Centrarchiformes; family Centrarchidae; genus Lepomis; species Lepomis macrochirus. Next base: position 7,286,635 of record JALXJV020000017.1, on the reverse strand, counting down.
AGTTTCTTGGGTTGTGTTATTTCATTCATGCAGGTGACGCACAAACAACAACAACAACTGAAAACACAAAATCAGTTACAGCCACAACAACCAATGATCCTTCAACAAAACAACAAGGTAGTAACTCATCTTTCTCTGGAGTCTCTCTGTCTTCCTGTCAGCCTCTTTATCTCTTCACACTAAACTACTAAAAAAATGTAACTTTTTATTTCACTCATTGTTTTATCAATTTGTTCTTCCTTTTTTGTTGGTATTTTCTCAAAAAAGGAAGAAAAAAAGTAATATCTTTAATTAAGTCACTTTCTGGACTGACAAAACTGGCCTTTCATAAAACAAAAAATAGTAAGATCTGCTTTAAGGTGAAGTTTTCTCTAAAATTAATAAAATGTGTTTTTCAGAATAAAATAACATTGCATCTGATGTAGTGGAGCATTTAGACACTGAAATGTAATTATTTTAGGACTGACCTCGAATAGTCGAAGATTCAATGCTTCGATGGTCGGAGCCTTCCACTGTCAGTCTCACAGTTGCTGCTTCACAGCGAAACAAGGATCATGCCACTTTAGTGATATGTGGGTGCTCAACATCTGATTTTACACAGAACTACCAGTTTTCTCACAATAAGCTAATATACAGCCTATTACAATATACATTTCAACATTTAATGCTGTAAATAAGAAAAGAAACTTTCAATAAATGTTTTTAAAGTGCGTAAATAAATCCAAAATTGTAATCCTAACCCTGGCTCGTCAGTGCACATGTGTAGGCGTGGTGAGTATGTGTGTAATGGCGGAAGAGACGGAGCCCCAAAATCACCGGTGTTGTGCCGACTTGTCCGCACCTGGCAGGACTTTCGGATAATTTACAACTGTTTATGAACCACACAAAGAATTTTAAACGTTTTTAAATAGCCGCGAGGAACCGTAACATGCATGCCGTACGCAAAACGCCGGTTAATGTAAGGAGAGAAAGAGAGAGATATATATAGAGAGAAAAGGGTCTTCAAAAAGCGTCAGTTAAAATGGAAATTTACAGTGTACGTTAAATTAATAGAGAATGCAGCTCTACAGCATCTCAAGATTAAAGTGGAGATACCGTCTGAATGTCAGAGCGACACTCGGCTGTGGGTGGAGATATTCTCTTATTCAGTCAGTCTCAGTCAGTTGTTGTTGCTCAATCCACAAGATCCACTGCTGCTCACAAATCAGACGACTACATTCACAGTTAGCAAAGACATGCAGGAAAACTGTGAGCTGATGAAAGTCTGGGATTCGTTGCTACTTTAGCTGCAGGATTTCAAACAGAACTGAACTGTGCAGTCAAAATGTTTCTAATGTTTTCAGAATCATTCTGGAGGTTCATCATTGGGTCTGTGGGTTTAGCAGCACTCATAATAATTGTTGTGGCAGTCAACATCTGGACAAGAACTAAAGGTGAGAACATTCACAGATGAAACTCAGAAACAGGAAGTTTTGATAAACCTGGATTTTCACTGTGGAAACTAAAGTCGACTCTTTCTCTTTTCTTTTCAGGGACAAAAACACAGATGGATGAAAACACAGTGAGTTTATAATGTTTTTACAGTTGGTACTTTACACAGCAAACCAGTGTTTGTGACATCTGTTCTTCATCCTGAAGTGTAGATATAGATAGAAGAAGACAAACACAAACAGGAATCACTGGGTTGAGTTGAAGTGGTCAAGAGGAAGATTTTGTATTTGTGGTACCACATAAACACTCTGTGGTCAGTCAGCTCGAGGAACATGTGACAGTTTGGTACTTTTATTTAAATAATTAATTAATTTTCTTCTGCATTTCCTGCGTTACCATAAAAACACTTCCTCTCACAAGGAAGAAACAGGTAACTGTAGCTGATGGTGCGTTCAGGTGCTGTTATTTCTTATCTCCTTGTGTTAAATGTGGGTCAGTGATGTGAAAGTTGTCAGTTAAAGTGTGTCAGAGTGAGGGTTTGTTTGTGTTTCACAGGTGAATAATGATGAAGATGAAGATGATGGTGTGGTGAACTATGAAAACGATGGAGACCCTTCTGCCTCTGTCAGACTCCACTGATCAACAACTTCCATATCAACATCAGCTCATCAGAGAAAAGACTCCACTGCAGTTAAATAACAGCACATTTACACGAGGAGTTGAAGCTTATAGAGGACAAAAATCTCATCAGATCATTTTGTTTTTTATTACTGATTGTTTTTCTTTCTCTTCTCTTTATTATAGCTGATGAAAACATAATCTGCAATAACACAGACTCGAGGCAGACTGGTAATAATGAAAGTTTTTCAATACAATGAAAGTTTTTCATCATTACCCTTTGACCTTAACTTGGAAAGATGAAAGGGTGGCTTGCTGGTGAAAGGGGCAGGGGTGAGGTTGATTAACAAAGAGTGACCTGACTGAGAGAGCTGACTGGCAGGCAGTAGTGGGAAAATGGTAGCAGGTTAATCTGAAGGCAGAGAAAACCAGGATTAGCTGGGCAGGCAGGCAAATAAGCTGACAGTGGAAAACTTAGTCAAAGGAGGATTTTCCTGGACTAGCTGGGTTAGACAGTAGTGTAAAGAAAAGGCTGGATTGTACCTGCTGGTGTGCTGTAGGAAAAAAGAGTCTGCTGTTCATATTCTGTCAAACTCATTTTATTGACATTGTAATTTTGTTTCTAACTATTTCAAACATAGGTTTACTGTTTATAGAGGTTTTTGGTAGATAAAGAACGTCTCGGGTTACGTAGGTAACCCTTGTTCCCCGAGAAAGGGGAATGAGACACTGCGTCGGTGACGACACTATGGGAACGCCTCTAGGCGTGGCAGGGCTGAATGCGAATGAAAACTACTCCAATCCTATTGGCTTAGTGAGAACGGTAGCATGTGACGGCGTAACCGTAGGCGTATATAAGCACGCAGGCACATAGGTACATTAGCCTTTACTATGAAGCAAGGCACTCCAGGCGGGGGGAGGTGCGGTGAACCGATGCAGTGTCCCGTTCCCCTTTCTCGGGGAAGAAGGGGTATCTACGTAACCCGAGACGTTCCCCTTCGAGGGGAACTCGAACTGCGTCGGTGACGACACTATGGGAACGAGATACCCACTATGCAACTTGTGGGCACGACTGTTATAAAACTTGTGGGCACGACTAGGAGGAGAGCGCTCGGGTCCAGACTATAAAACCGGATGAAAGTGTGAGGGAGTGGCCCAGCCAGCTGCATCACAAATCTCCTGGAGAGATGCTCCAGAGAGGAGAGCCGTGGAGGCTACCATTCCTCTCGTGGAGTGAGCCCTTACAGCCATAGGTAAAGGCAAATTGCGCACCTGATAAGCCAGGGAGATAGTCTGAACAATCCAGTTGCTGATTGTATGTTTGGAAGCCGGGAGCCCAGCCTTGGGGGAACCGAAACACACCAGCCACTGGTCTGCCTTCCTCCACCGGGAGGACCTCAGAGTGTAAATACTCAGTGCTCTGACAGAGCAGAGCAAATGAAGTCTCCCGTCCTTCGCTGTCACATGAGGTGGAGGATGAAACGCCTGCAGTACCACGGGCCCCATCCTGTTGGACTGCACCTTAGGAATGAATCCCGGGAAGGGGTGCAGGATGGCCCTCATGTCTCCTGGGGCAAACTCCAGGCATCGAGGAGTAATCGAAAGAGCCTGGAGGTCCCCCACCCTCCTCAGAGAGGTGATAGTGAGGAGAAAGGCCATCTTCAGGGTCAGGTACTTGGCCTCAGCCGACTCCATGGGTTCGAAGGGGGCCTTAGCCAATGCTTCAAGAACCACTGCCAGATCCCAGGTGGGAACTCTGGGGCGAGTTGCAGGTCTCATCCTCTGGAGGAATCGCACGACTAGGGAAAGCCTCCCCAGAGACCCATCCCTTGAAGGAGCGTGGAAAGCTGAGATGGCTGCCACGTAAACCTTGAGGGTGGATGGGGAAAGACCCGCAGAGAAGCGGTCCTGTAGAAACTCCAGCACCTGAACCACTGGGCAGGTAACTGGGTTCACCATGCGTTCTATGCACCATGTGGAGAAAACGTTCCACTTTAGGCCGTATATCCTCCATGTGGACGGGGCCCCGGAGCTAAGGAGGGTCTCGACTGCTCCGGCTGTTAGACCCGCCTTTAGGTACTGTGCCCCCTCAGGGGCCAGACCCACAGTCGCCACATGCCGGGGCAAGGGTGAAGAACCCGGCCCTGCGCCTGGGACAGCGGGTCTCTCCTCAGAGGGACCTGCCACGGCGGTCTGTCCAGGACTGACATGATGTCCGAGAACCACACCTGGGTCAGCCAGAACGGGGCCACGAGCAGTAGGCTGAAATCATCATGGCAGACATGCTCCAGAAGCCCCGGGAGCAGAATGACTGGGGGAAATGCGTACAGACGTAGCCTCAGCCACGAATGCACCACGGCGAGAAAACGAGAGAAAACCATAGCGGGCAGTGCATAGTCTCTTGGGACGCAAACAGACCCAAGTTTATGGTGCTAACTCTCCGCACAAAAGCTCCACCACTTCAGGGTGAAGTCTCCATTTCCTGGGCCTCAACAGCAGGTCTGCTCCATACCACGCCCCAGCCTGTGAGGGAGGTGTCTGTCGAAATGTCCAGCTGGCGACAAGACCCTCACAGCACGGGCCCCTGGGACAGGAACCAAGTTTCCTTCCAAACTGATAGGGAACGAAGACACTTGTGCATAACCCAAATCAGGTGGAAAGGATTCCCCTCGGGGAAAAAACCCTTGGTCCTTAGCCACCACTGCAGGGGTCTCATGTGCAGCAGTCCAGATGGTATTACGCCGGACGCAGCCACCAGGAGACCCAACACTTGTTGAAAGTGTTTTATAGTGACGGCTTGGCCTCACTTCACCCCTTTTATGGCAGCCAATATGATGTCGACATGAGCCAGAGACAATTGTGCCTGCATCGTTGTCGAATCCCATACTACCCCTAGGACTGTAGTCCGTTGGGTGGGCGCCAGCACACTCTTCATTGCGTTGAGCAACAGCCCTAAACGCAGCAGATGGGCCAGAACGACATCTCGATGCCGAACCGCCAACTCTCGAGACTGGGCTAGGATAAGCCAGTCGTCGATGAGTTGAAAATCCGGAGACCCTGGAGCCTCAGCAGGGCCAGTGCTGCATCCATACACTTGGTGAATGTGCGAGGGGAAGTGCCAGGCCGACTGGAAGAACCTGATACTGGTAAGCCACACCCCCGAAGGCGAACCTCAGGAACTTCCTGTGAGAAGGACGAATGGAGACATCCTGTCCCAACACCGGACCTTGCTCCGGGCGGACCATAGTCAAAACCACCCTGGTGAACTTTGGAGGGCGGGTCTTGAACTGTAGTCGATACCCATCTATGGCAGTGCGCAGAGCTCGTGGAGAATGTTTGTCAGGCTCCGCCAAACCTTCTGCAAAATCTGCCAATGGGAACCAGCCCCTCGGGGCTGGTGGTCGGTGTCTCGTGTGATTTTCAGGTGGACCCCTGAAGCCCCAGAACGGCAGGGGAGAGCCACCGAAGATCCACGGTGAGTGAGTCTGGATGCCGCCTGACTGCAGACCTTCGGGGCAGGTAGTACGGTGTGGACTCAATGGTGGCAGGTGTGTCCCGAATGTGTAAACGGCGGGATAACATCGTCCGTTGTCACGGTGGAGGGGACCTCGGGGGGTCAAATGGAAGGACGGATGGAGAGGGGGAAATAGGCGTCCTTTAGATCTATCATGACGGACCACTCCCTGGATTGGATGTGCGTCACGATGGCGGGGATGATGAACATCTTCAACCTGTATCTCCCCAGAGACCGGTTCAGAACCCGCAGATCTAGCAACGGGCGCAGGCCTCCATCCTTCTTGGGAACGATGAAGTACCGGCTGTAGAAACCGGACTCGCTGGCCAGCGGGGGAACGAACTCCACGGCCCCCTATTCCAGCAGAGAGCGAACTTCCTTTCCCAGCACCAGGCTTTGCTCTGGGCGTATTGTAGTCTAGTCCACCCCATAGAATCTGGGAGCCACGGAACCCACGGAGATATGCTCGTCATGCTCTGCCATGCCTCTGCGAAATCCGCCAGTGGAACCAACCCCTCGGGACTGGTGGCCGGTGCCTTGTGCCGATCTCGGACTGTCTCCTCAAGCTGTCCGCCAGAAAGAGGCCGCTGGTGACCTGCATTCTGGGAGCTGACCTTCTGGCCGACTGCTGCCCCTTGGGCCCGGCAGAACGGTGAAGGCTCGTGGTGGCTAGCACGTCCCGAACGCCTCAACGGCAGGAACCGCACCAGTGACCACCATGGAGGGGACCTCAGTCGACCTCCGGGCTCCGAGTCAGGACCTCTTTGCCTTGCCCCTCCGCGACTGGATGACAGCCCTCTGGTCTGGTCTGTCAGGGAGGGGTGCGCGGGAGCGTTGCCTCGCGTCCCAAGCTGGTGGAGGGGGACCGCGAGAAGCCACACTTTGCTTCTGGTTCTGACGGTGGGAGCCGGTAGAGGGCTGAGATGCTCTCGCTACCTCAGCCGAGCGGGACCCCAGTTCCGCCATCTCCTCCTCAGAGGGGCTTCCTCTCTGGGCCATATCCTGAAGCAGGTCCACCTGGCAGGCCTGCAAGACCGCCATGGTGTGCAGACTCGCGCCAGCCTGACCTGCCGCCATAAACGCTATCCCTACCAGCGCTAGAGTCACCCGGCATGGTCTGGTCGGTAGCGCTGACTTAAGGAGAGACGACGCCAGTCGAGGGGAGAGGTAACCGACGCAGTTCGAGTTCCCCTCGAAGGGGAACTGTTGTGTGTTCCTTACAAGGTTCTGATGATTCTACTTATAACTACATAATTAACCTCTCATGTTAGTAATAATAATAATAATAAATTTTATTTCTATAGCGTTTTTTAGGATACTCAAAGACACTTTACAATAAAACCAGAAGTAATGTACATTTAAAACAGATTATAAACATAAATAGCATAATATAAAATATATAAACAGTAGATAAAAACATTTGGTGCAAAAATACATACGAGCAAAGGGACGACCATATAAATAAATTAACAGTTGCAGGTGCAATATAATTTATGTTAAAAACTAGTCTAAAAGGTGGGTTTTGATAACTGATTTGAAAGAGTCCAAGTTGCTGCAATCTCAGATGTGAATGGGTAAGGAGGAGGGGGCTGCGATGGTGAAAGCTCTGTCAGAGGAGCGGAGGTTGCGGGAGGGATTGTGGTGGTGGAGCAGGTCTGTGAAGTGGAAAGGGGCCTTGTTATGGAGGGCTTTATGTGTTCTGCTGTAATCACTTTTGGATGTAATGAAGGCATGGACCAGGGTTTCGGCAGGAGAGAAGGTGAGTGATGGGCGGAGGCGGGCAATGTTTTTGAGGTGAAAGAAGGCAGTCCTGGTGTCATGGTTGATGTAGTGTTCAAAAGTGAGGTTGCTGTCAAAGATGACTCCAAGGTGTGGGGATGGAGACAAGGGGGAGTTGTTGATGGAAAGGCTGAAGTTTCAGTTTCTTCACCATTGTTTGGTTGCAGGTGGAAACTGTGTACCTTGTCTGTACCACTTCTTTTTCATAATTTATGGGCCCCCACCTATAAGCTTCTTTTAGCTTCTTTGGGGGACCCATTTCACTATACCAATATCTGACTCTGTACCCCCGCTATATTATAGAATTTGTTGGTAGTGGTATCTGTGAAATTAAAATAAAATAAAATTTAAAAAAAAATAAGTTGCTGGTCTTTTTTTGACTGATTTGGGGCTGATGATGATCGTGTCAGGTTTATTGTAATGGAGCTGTAAGAAGTTGGTGTTGTGAATTATTTTAGAGCATTATAGCCTAAATTGTTATCATTAATTACTAGAGTGGTCTACATTTTCATTTAAAGTGCATTTACTGTAGTCACTGAGGGAATGACTGTGGTCTCACTGGATAAAGGTATTGACCACTTATATCATTCTTTTAATATAAGGATAGACTATCTTTATAAGGTGTGATTACTAGTATAACTTGTGCCTTTCAATGTGCCTACATGAGTGGAGAAACTGTCCAGGCAGAACATACAACAAAGAGAAGCTGGTAAGGCAGAATATGCAAAACCGAGACTACTGCGTACCCAATGGGAGTAAAACACTTTATTCAATGAGAAGGAAGCACCTCCTTGCAGGGCACCTGCAGCAAGTCATGTACGCCATATGAGATCATGTCAAATTGGAGCCAAAAATGAGATCAGAAGGAAAGATGTTGACTGGCACTGCATGGTATGGCAAGGTACTGCCCGTAACTAAGCTTTGCACAGAGTTTTTTATGAGACACAGCATATTCCATAGTTGACTTGCTATTGTTTGATATGTTGACTCATGTTATACATCTATTAAGTGTTCTATTCCTTATTCCTTAAAAAATACAATTGTAAGTGTTCAAGTTTTAATGGTGTCAAAATATGCCTGTATAACTTTTAGAAAATACGGTGAGACTGAAGTTGAAACATAATGGTGAATTTCTAGTCCAGTAATGTTATAATATATAAAGAGGGACAAATTATAACAATAATTATGCAAAATAACAGCAAGAAAGTGGAAACTTTAAAGGCACAATATGTATTTTTTTGGCTTAAAAAATATAAGAAATCACTATATCCATGTTATATATTTTTTAAAGTTGTGTATTTACATTATCCCGACAGTTCCAATTAACTTCTAAATCCAGAGAAATTAATATTTTTAATTCAAGACACGGGCGTGTCTTTATTTCCGTTATGTCAGCCCGTCTATCCACGTCATATCCAGCGTTTGCCTTCTTCCTTCCTAGGAACTCAGTGGAACCGCCAAACTTTTTTTTTTTTTCTTTTTTTTTTTCTTTTTTTTTCTTTATTGAGGTC
>JALXJV020000017.1:7229263-7277282 GCA_024633595.2 Lepomis macrochirus | reverse complement strand
GCTCACACTCTGATTGGTTAGTGCCGGCTTTGCCGTAAATTTCCCAAAAGTGGCCCATAATTGTTGTTAACTATGTGGCCCACATTTGCATCATTGCATGTGGGCCACATTAGGCTCACATCCATTTTGTCAGGGCCGCAAGAAGGCCGGAAGTGCCGCATAATTGCCTGAAGTGGCCCGCAATCGTTTGCTATCTGGGAATACAACAAATAGAAAATAGACATATTAAAGTAAGGCACCAAAGGCCTCAAGGGAAACAAAGCTCCCCCTAGGGGAATATGCCCCAAACAACAAAAGCACAGAGCCAAGCATGCTCGCTCTCTCTTCTCTTGTGTCTTCGCTCTTGCTCTGCGCCCTGCCAGCTGACATTGGGTAAGGTGAGTTACACCCTGCAGCGGTCGCCAATCCATCGCAGATAGATATACATACTTAAATTAATTTGGTTATTTCTTTCTGCATGTGCGTCCTTTGTTACCACAAAACACTTCCTTTATCAATGGCAGAAACTCCTAATGGTAACTGATGGTTCAGGTGCTGTCAGGTTATTTCTTATCTCCTTGTGTTAAATGTGGGTCAGTGATGTTAAAGTTGTCAGTTAAAGTGTGTCAGAGTGAGGGTTTGTTTGTGTTTCACAGGTGAATAATGATGAAGATGAAGATGATGGTGTGGTGAACTATGAAAACGATGGAGACCCTTCTGCCTCTGTCAGACTCCACTGGTCAACAACTTCCATATCAACATCAGCTCATCAGAGAAAAGACTCCACTGCAGTTCAATAACAGCACATTTACACGAGGAGATGCTTTTACTTTTAGTTTTTATTGATCAGTGTGAGAAATGTTTGTGTGTTTTGTGCTCAGCTGTTTCTGTTTCAGTCTGACTTTGAACAACAATATTCAAGTCTTGATTTCATCTCATATCAGGAAGCCCACTGTGAGTTTTATAAAATGTCTTTTCCTGCATCAGTTGTGAAAATCTTTATTTTCTGCAGCCAGTTCAGAACACAGCAGCTGGATTTCAACTTCATTTAACAGGAACGAGCATTTAACTCTTGTTAACTTCCTTAAATCGTCTTCCAGCTGAAGAATTCAGACCTGATTTTAAGGTTTACTGTTTGTTTTTGAAGCTGCAGCAGCTTGAGCTCATTTTAATTCACTTTCATTTAGCATTGTTGTTGCCATATTTGTTGGGATGTGTGTGTTTGGCTTGAATGGGTTTTCAGCCTTAATGGAGTCAGTAACAGTCTCCTCTTTATTACATCTGATAACAATATATTAACTGCAAATAAAGAAATGTTTACCACTTAATTCTACACTGTGTTTTGTGATTCCTTCAGCTGTCAGAGATCAAGACTTGAACCCAAACTCAGACTCGAGGCAGACAGGTTAGAATTAAAGTCTTTTATTAACAACTTGGAAAGGTAAGGTGAAAGGGTGGCTGGCTGGTGAGAGGGGCAGGGGGGATGAGGTTGAAGACCAGAGAGTGACTTTACTGAGGGAGCTGGCTGGAAGCAGCAGGTTAATCTGAAGGCAGAGAAAATACACATTGTGGAGGCTTGATCCTCTAAATCCAGACAGTTAAAGACAATTCAGTCAGGACACTCATCAATATTTAATTGTTTGCTGCAACTAGTCAAAGTGATTTTAAATCTTCCAGGGGTTAAAGTTGTTTTCTACAGGATTGAATAAAATCCCCTCTGTCTTATGTCCCAATATAAAGTGAACTGTCACTTTCCTGTGAGCCTCCTGTGTTTCTGATGTTTATCTGGTCATTCACTAACAGGACCGTGTCAAGTTAGAGATGATTATGTGATCATGTTGCAAGGATGGGTCGAGGGATGAGAAGGGGTCGAGGGAAGGGGGATGAAGGGGTCGAGCGGGTTGCTTGGGGTTCGGTGGCCGGAGCGGCTAGGAACCCGAGGGGTCGAGACTGAGGGTGGGGGCTCGTCTTCATAAGCAGCTTGGTCTTATGAACCCCCCCTGTGGTTCCTATTGTAGAAGAAGACGAAATGATCACTAAGCAGAATTATGTATTTTTTGCATGCATGTCTTTTATGGTGGGAGGAAGCCGGAGCGCCCAGGGGATGCTCACTTTCGGCGGGGAGAAGCGATGCAACTCTGTGCGGAGAGGAGGCCTGTGCTGAGCGAGGTCTAAACTCAGAACCTTCTGCTGTGAGGCCGCGGTGCTGCCCATTGAAAGAGGTGAACAAGCTGGGTTTGGATAGGAGGGATGTGAGAACTGAGAAGCGGAGAGGAAGCGGGTTAGACAGGTTATATACGTGGCGCTTGTAGCTGGATTTGAGAAGCACAGGTGGATGGGATCAGTGGATGCGGGTGGTTGATTGGAGGAATTGAAAGAAGCCAGGTGGTAGGATGAGTGAGGGAGGCGTGGTCCTGTTCCTGAACCTCAGTTTACAAAGACTCCATTAATTAGAGGGTAAAACCTCCAGAGCTCTGCTGCTGTTGTTTACCACATTCTTACCAACACACTTCCTCTTCTGATCTCTGTATAAAAAGATCTGCAAAGATACAAAGAGGAACCAGCAGATCTCAGAGCAGTAAAATATCATCTTATCTGTGTTCTTCAGCAGCTGCTACAGTATCACCATATTGCACCATGGACATCAGGAGTCAGATTCTGGTGGGAGAGGAGTTTGACTCTTCACCTGTCTGTTCATGTGTGCTGTCAAACATCACCATGGATCCTGTCTGTTTTCTAAGAAACACTATCTGAAGAAAACAAGTTATCTTAACTAACAGTCTTAACACCTTCAACTTCCTCTTCTTTGACTACACCCTGTGACTAGGCAAAGTGTGAACTTGAGTCTCAAATGGTTTGTTTGTTACAGCGTTAGATTTTCTCAGTGAATTCAGACACATATTTCTTTGCCTTTTAATAACTGATTTTGTTGCGTTTACACTCGTTACAGTTGCTCGTTACAGTTTCACAGGATCGTTGTCAGGCTGCTGCGACCTCTGACATCTTAACTAATAGCTGCATCTCTTATTGCTGATCAATAATTGGGGCTTGCTGTCAGTCACAGAGTGTTTGGCTGAGGAAGTGACATCATCCTAAACACAGGAAGTAGCTGCAGCGTCTCTCTACTAAAACACTACTGTAGAAACTCAGACAGTTCTGAGCACGAGAACAAGAGACAGAAGAAGGAGAGACAGAGAGAATCATGATGGTTGAGTTCAAATGGATTTCTTTATTTCTTACAGCGGTGCTTCAGTTTACAGGTAAGAATACATATATCACATATATAAATGGAAGGCACACTGTAAAAAATAACTTGATCAATATTATTAAAGATTCTTTATTAGCTACATTTGATTTAACTAAGAAAACCAAATCTGTTGTTTCTAATGTGGTGAGTTTAGTGAACTCTTGGAAACTAAGGATAAAGAAATAATCGTCACTAACTATGAACATAACAGACATTTTCTCATTTCACTTTATTTTTCATCATTTTCTCAACAGCAGCAGCTGAAACACTTCCCCTCTCCTTCACTGTCAGAGTTGGAGATGAAGTCACTTTGCCTTGTGAAAATGTGATAGATGGTCAGAAAAAATGTGAATATACTAGATGGATCTTCATTGATTCAGGAAACATAACAGCAGTGCGGCTGGCTAAACTTGGGAAGATTATTGAAAACGACAAAGCTAAATCAGACAGACTGAGTGTTACAGAGAACTGTTCTCTGGATATAAAAAATATCACAGTCGGGGATGTTGGTGCTTACAGCTGCAGACAGTTCAACAAATCAGACAAACGACAAGCTCCAGACTCTGTGGTTTATCTGTCTGTTATTAGCAGTGAGTATTTCCATCTTAATGTTTTCAGCTCAAACTGTCTTGTTAGAACAATATACTGAAACATTACAATAATTATGATCACAGTGATGAAGTTAACTTTACTCTTGTTGTCTTTCTCTCACAATACCTCCATCTTCACCAGTGACTGAACATAAGGACACTGATAAGGTGACGCTAAACTGCTCCGTGTTGACATATGAACAGTTCTGTAGACACACAGTGAAGTGGCTGTATGAGGGTAAAGATGTGGACGAAGATAACAAAGACATGAAGACATCACATTCTGACTGCTACGCTAGTGTGTTATTTCTGAATTACACAATAAAGCCTAACTTATTTACATGCAAAGTTACTGACAATAAGAAAGAGCAGGAGTTTCCCTTCAGATTTCAACCCTCAGGTGAGAATATGGTTTTGGTGATTATAATATGATTTGTGTATTTTATGGATTTAAGATTTTTAATATCACAAAACAAGTTTCCTACTGAACCGTTCGTTGAACTGTGTTCATCTGCTCAGGTGGCATGCTAGTTAGAAACAAAGTCATTTTAGGCAAGTCCTGCCACTTGGCAGCCATCTTGGCAATGCCTCCGGGCAGTTATTTCGGACTAACAAGACCACGGGCTCCTATCCATATGGAGAGAGAGCCAAAAGTGCACTTATACCGGCCACTGGGACATAAAAAGTACATGAATAGAATCAGCATCAAAATCTGATAATACTGAAAATGCTTGACAACTTTTCCCCAAAATAAGGTTTAAAAAGCTTTTCCCAAGTGGTTATACTTCTACTACACATGCCTCACCACTTCCACACATGCGTAGTACAAGTAATACAGACCTTTACGTCAGGGGAACCACATGATTGGCTGAAATAGGATTCCTGCTTTGGCTGTTAAAGCAGACGATTGGCTTTCTAGTGGGAGGGGTGGGAAAACTGCCATCTTTACCATTTTGGGCTTTCTCCATAGATTTGTATTAACCATAATTTACTAAATGAATATCATTTTGTATTGAAGAAGACATGAAACTAGTGATTGAGACCATAAACTCATCAGGAAAGTGTTTACTGAGGGAATTATTCAGCTGAGAAGTATAAACATTTTATGTCTTGACTTTTCCGACTGTTTGTCGGCTCAAGGAGAGACCACAAATCCGCCCATTATACTAACATAAAAGTATTATTATTTTACACGCTGCTTGTTGCCATCACACAATAGCAAGCATATTAGCATTTGTAGTGCTCTACTAATTGGACGATGCATTAGAGAGCCAATAATACTAAACAAGCTGCAGTCAATATAGAGTAACACAGTAGGCTATAATACAACTGAGTTCATTTTCGCGGGTTGCATTCTGAACCTGTTCAGCCAAAACTGTAAGCGCCATAGTGGCTGATGGTGGAGAAATGCAGCCATCCTGTCAGTCATGCGGTGCGCAGCATAGTTCTTAGGAAAGTATGTTCATTTAAGTCTGTTTATCTTGTTTAATGTAAATAATAGTAGGTTCTAATTATAATGAAAAATACATTATTTGTGATTCAAAATAATTGTTGTTGATAAATGAATTAGTGACTTTACTGTGTCAATCTACTGTAGCCTAAATATATAAACATTTTACGATAATTCAATTATAACCTACAGATGGGCTACATCTAAGAAACTGTCCCATTAATTAATTAAGATTGCCTCCCTAAAATCACTGAGGCTGCAGGGTTCGCTGTGTTAACGTATGTGTTTCCTAACTTAATTTCAGTCGCAACCCCAGTGGAACAAGTCGGGCTGAAATCATAAAATTTTATGAAGTGGTGTGTACTTCACATCATTAACATGGAGTACAGATGTTGTGTGTAGTCCACAGGGTAACCTCAAGTTAACCACAAACAAAACCTGCTAGGAGCAGTTTAGAGATGCAGCATAAATTGCCATGGCAACAGAACTCGGTTAACATGTATCCACCTTTCATAGTACGGGTTAATCAGGAAGTTACACCCGATGTCACCAACTTACTTCTAAAGTTACCAGGATAACCCAGTTACCCCAAAAATCTCAATCTGACTGCTGAAGTCACAGTTAACAAAGACATGCAGGCAAAATAACTGATAGACACTCTGGGTGTTGTTTGGTTTGTGTTGTTTTATCAGTGAACGATTACATATGCTCTGCTCAGTGGCTGTTGATAAATCAGTGTTTTGAAATGTTCCTTATATTCGTATAGACTCACTGACATAAAAAAACAAACCTATTGGAAAGGGAAAAAAACATCTGAAGAATGTCCTCAACATACAGCAAAATAACCCACGACCACGTAGGCTATAACCTTCCGCTTATCTTTTAACACCGTACTCTGCACATCCAAAAATGAAGAGAAGTAGGCTAACTGTATGTATGAATATTTAAACACTTTTGTTAAACATAGTAAACATAAAGTATATTCTAACTGAAAACTTTCTTGGATTGTGTTATTTCATTTGGTGACGCACAAACAACAACAAATAAATCAACAAGAACTGAAAACAGCACAAAATCAGTTACAGCCACAACAACAACCAATGATGGTTCAACAAAACTCCCCTTTCTCTAGAGTCTCTCTGTCTTCCTGTCAGCTGGCCATTCACAGTAGAATAAAACGTAGGAAGTGATCGGAAAAATTATTATTGATTATTCTTTTATCAGTCTCAGTCAGATGTGTTCACACAGCACAAAATAACAAATAACAGAAGAAAAATCTGCCGCCAAAAGATTTTTATTCGCTTTCCAGGTTTGTGGTTCATCATTGTCTTTGTGGGAGTTGCAGCACTCTTGTTTGCTCTCATCAGATGGAAGAAAACTAAAGGTGAGAGCAACCACAGATATTATAAAGAAGAAGTTTTGATGAACCTGGATTTTTATTGTTGAAGCTAAAGTCGACTCTCTTTTGTCTCTTTAGGAAAAAACCCCCAGATGGATGAAAACACTGTGAGTTTTACGGCTGAGTAATCAAACGTTTCTACAGTTATGACAGAGCTGAATCAGCTGCTCTCTGACAGAGTCATCCAAATCTAAACAGCCTTCACAGAGCCAGTGTTTGACCACATGTAAGTAGACTCTGTTTGTTTGTTGTTTTCAGGGACGGAGCTTAAACCCTGCAGTGAGTCCAGAAACCAGTCAGGACACGGTGAGATCTCACACTACACCCAGGACAAAGTTACACTCACTGTTTTTAGATTTGTTGTTCAAAATGTAGCTCTATGAGACACACAGTGACTCTTGAATCTAAGTTCTTTCTGCAAGAGAAGAAGTGGGGAGTCTGATGATGCAGCTGGACGACACCAGAACAGACCAGAACACAATCAAGTCCACATGTTACTGAGCAGCCATTATGTTGTCTTCTCTGTGTAGGCTGATCCTGAAGATGGTGTTTCCTACGCCTCCATCAGCTACACCAGGAAGACCAACAGTAAAGGCCGGGTAAGCTGTCTGATTGGTTCTAGTGATGATGGTAGTGAATGAAAACACTTCTCTCATTTAATGTTGTGTCATTTCTGTGTTGTGCTGTTTGTCTCTTTTCCAGGTTCTGGGTAAAGATGGTGATGATGAAGATGATGCAGTGACCTACAGCACCGTGAAAGCTTCCTCTTCTTCTGCTGGAGCCTCAGCTGATCCCAGCGGCCTCTACGCCACCGTCAACTAACCAAACAAATAAGAGACCACAGTGTAGTTACAGCTCAGATCATTACAGGTAATTTACACTGAGAACTGATAAATGTTTTATTATTTTATGATAATATATGGAACATTTAGCTTGATGAACTTGCTGTCAGGCACTTTAATGTGCTAGTGCTGTGTTGTAATTAAACATGTATTAGTTTTACTGTTATTTCAGTATCACCTGTTATTGTTTGATATGCAGTCATTTTAACATCTATATCTCTGTTCAGGTTGTTTTTTAATGTTCTGGTATGAAAGTCATTAAAGCAAACTAAGAGGAAGTGGGACAACGCTCATTTCGACTGAGTCACTTTTGAGAGCCAAATTAAGCAGCATTTAAAACCTCCAGAGCTCTGCTGCTGTTGTTAACTATATTCTCACTGAAAAACTTTCTCTTCAGATCTCAAAAATATCTGCCACACCTCCAGGAGAGAAAAGACAGAGAAAAGAACAGTTTGAAAGATTGACAGCAACAATATGATTGGCTCACAGAGGTTGTGACAAATTCTTATTGGTTTAACTGAAAGAATGAACGCCCTCAATCTGATGACGGAGTTGGAAGCAGAAAAACGGAAGAGAGGGGGCCGGGGAGAAATAGAGTCAGCATGAACGATGTCTTCCTGATTGAACTTCTGCTGAGCTTCAATTCTCAGAAAAAAAGAGCTGCAAAGATAAAAAGAGGAACCAGCAGATCTCAGAGCAGTAAAACATCATCTTATCTGTGTTCTTCAGCAGCTGCTACAGTATCACCATATTGCACCATGGACATCAGGAGTCAGATTCTGGTGGGAGAGGAGTTTGACTCTTCACCTGTCTGTTCATGTGTGCTGTCAAACATCACCATGGATCCTGTCTGTTTTCGAACAAACACTCAAGAACGAAAGTTGCACTATTGCAAACATTTATTTTAACTGTAAACAGTCTTCTCACATTACTTCCTTTTCATCTATTTAGAAGATGAACGCGTCGTTGTCACAAATAAAGTGTGAACTTGAGGCTCAGTGTGAACCTACACATAGTTTATTTGTAACTGTCATGTTTCAGAGGAAACTGGCAGTGGTGAAGCCGTTCGCACGACTCAGAGAGGCAATATAAAGACAACGTTCAGTTTTACTTGATACAGGCAGGCAAGGTCAGAACACCAGGTAATAATGCTGCATTTGACACATGACTTTGGATTTTCCTGAGTTCTCAGTTCGATATTTCAACTTGAACGCCCCCTTAAGGAGACAGAGTCTTACACATTTCTTTGCGCCTCCATTTCAGCTATTACCAAAACTCCATAGTGACGGTGTCTGCCCCCCCTGAACATTTAAATTAAATCAAAGATAAACTAAAGAGGAGCTGTGCATAAAAAAAACTAATAAAAATTAAAACCACTGCTGAAATAGTTAAAAATAGGTGAATTAAATGTGGACTCTTAAACATCAGATTTCTGTCATCTAAAGGTGAACGGTAACACTTTCTATGAAGATCAACGCTATAATGACTTATGCATATATTTATAACACGATATAATGCATCCGTAAGACATTATAACAATATTTATAATCACTTACAAACATGCACTAGGTGCTATAGCAAAGTTCATAACATTTTTATTTAATGTTTTATAACTAATAGTAATGCCAGTTTATATCAATGTGCGGCAAGAATCTCCGATTAGTGATATAAAATGGAATAATAGCTTACAGTAATGTTTAAAGTTATATAGCATGTCTTTGTTTGCTTTAAGTAAAGTTATAATGTCCATCCCTGTATAAAATATTACAGGTGGACATAACACCATATGAACTAATTATAAGACCTAATAACACGTCATTGTTTCCTTTAATAAAGTGACACGCATTTTGCGCAGGAAAACAACTTTTATTCATGTTTCTTCACTTCATGAACAATCTGTATGTACTTTGAACATTTTGCAGTTTAGCACAAAAACACAAAATGATTATATCAAGGACTCTCATTCTCAGGGTGACGAGAGATCGCTGAAGAGATGACCTGTTGCCGACCAACATCATGTAAGAGGCTCAGATGTTGTCGCAGATGAATGGCGAGCCTATGGACAGGCTCTAACAGATGCAGTGGACAATTAAAGTCAACCGTTTCACAAAACGTAGCCTATTAAAAGACATTTTAGAGTAATTGAATGGGAATACTGCTAGCTAGCGTTAACGGCTTTCACTGTTCCAGCAGTTGCCGAAACAACAGAATTAACGGACACACAGTGACCTACACTGCACTTGTTCTGCCAGGCTGACAACTTACTAAGTAACTTAAATATTTTCCTCTACTAACTTTCACTGTCACGTTCTGCTGCTGCTGAAATTACTGAGCTTTTAAACATAAAACTATGTATGTGTGAGCCGTTTTTAAATCTGTGAGGCTTTAAATTTACATTTTCAGTAGGAACCAATGGGATCAGAGCTGAGAGCCACAAACAGGAAGTAAGAAAGTATTGAGTGACTAAGGCTACAGTCATGTTGGGTTAGGGTTAGGGGTGTTAATCTATGTCGATGACTCTCCCCTTGTTGTCCGACGACTCCACAGTTTGGGATAGAGAGCCAAAGGCAAGTTCACAGGCCAGCACATGTCACGCAGTGTGGAGAATTTGAGTCTGTTAAGTTTAGGCATTAAGCTGTGATGGTTATGTTTAGTGGAAACTCACCGGTAAGGGGACAGATCCCATGAGTGCTCCTATGAAGAACATATTGAAGGCCAAGAAGGGATTGAGCAGGCGGAACTGATCGGGCATTTACAAGGTTCATAACTGAGTAAAATGACCCAGAAGTGTTTAAGTTGCAGCCATGAATAGGGCTGGTTGAATTCTCTAAATGCTGGAAAGATGCTTAAATGCTTCCCTTCTTATCTACTTTAGCAAAGGGTACATTGGACCATCCTTAACAAAAGGAAAGGAGATAATGCTGTCCCACAATTCCTTGCAACACCAGCATTTAATGCGACTCACCATTGTAGTTTCACCACTTCAGACCCACATAAATGTACAGGAGCATCTAACAAAATTACAATATCTTACAAAAGTTCATTTGAACTGAACCAGTCTGAGAGATTAAAGGCTCAGGAAACATTTGCAGGTGTTTTGAGTGAATTAGCTGATTCGAGCTCTTCTCAGGTCGACTTTTCTCTATTATGACGTCTGTATTCCATATTTTAATTGAATAACGGGGGAAAAAATCGTGACACAAATGTCTTTAGTTGCACCTCTAGAAACAACAGATCATCTACATAACAAATGCATAAACAAGATCAAAAGCTTCCATCACAGGAAACCATATATATTTATGTTTGAATACATTTTACTCTTTATGCTCAACTTTCTCTACTTGTATATTCATTTTGTTATTATATTGTATCAGCATTTTAATCCTTTTTGTTTTCCCAACAGTATTTATGTTGAGCCCGCGGTTGTCTTTTATGAATTCTCCTTCACATCTTTCCTTGACCTCATGACGTTTTCCATCAAAGTCAAGGAAAAGTGTTTAGGAAAGGACAGAGGATGTATTTTTTTTACCATTACAATGTTTGTATTTCTTAAAGTTTTATGGTTTTATGTTATGTTGTGAGGACAAACATGACCACAGTTTCCAGGTTCAGTTCGTCCACAGATCTCAAATCTCCAAACATGCTGAACAAAGAACAGCCTGAAGATTATTTAAATAATTATTGGTTACATGTAACAGAAATCAAAATTGACTTTCACCTGTTCTGTGTGTCTGTAATTATAATTGTCAGGACCAATTGGAGTTTTAGACCTTAGAAGTGAGGACATTTTGTCTGGTCCTCCCTTTGGGACAGACCTTTAAAAGAGTCTTTTAGGGTGAAGATTAAATAAAGTTGAAGTTCAATTAAGATTTGGGTCATTTAGTTGTGATGTTTCAGAGTTAGGGGCAAAGCTATACTGTGTATGAGAGAGAGAGAGAGAGAGAGAGAGAGAGAGAGAGAGAGAGAGAGCTCTCTACTGGCTGTTGACTCCAGAGCGCCATCATGAGGTCAGTCTGTGTTTCTTTTTTCTTTTGCTGATATTTTTGCACATGCATTTGAACACTTCCAGTGGTGCAGTGTAACTAAGTACATTTACAAGTTCATACAAAGATGATCTAGAATTACTAATCCTTTATGCTTCCTCATCTCTGTTGGGTCTGTGGTCACCTTTCCATCAGGGAGGCGGAGACACAACATTTGTTTTTATTTTTCAAAATAACTGACTTCTACATCTACAGGTGCATCTCAAAAAAATGTAAATATCACGAAAAAGTTCATTTTAAGTTAAAAGTGAAACTTTCTAGATTCATTACACGTAAAGTGAAATGTTTAAGGCCTTTGTTGATTTAATCCTGATGATTACAGATTACAGCAGATAGAAATCCAAAATCTGTATCTCAAAATATTAGAATAAAGAATTACATTAAATTAAGATTGCGGATCAAATCATATTCATGTAAGTGTCATGGTGTTGTGGTGGTTGAGCAGGTTGGACCCAAACGCAGGACACAGAGCAAGCGAGTGCAGTTCAAAGTTTTAATTCCAATAAACAAAGCGAGCACACTTACATTGGAGTGGCTGAATCCAAAATAACAGAGTCCAAATAAACAGGTGATCTAACAGAAATCCAAATCCAGGGAAACAGGGTGACACAACAAGTAAGGCAGGCTGGCAGGAAACCACACAGCAACATGGGACAGAGCATCTAAACACTACAATGACCAGACGAGGAATGAACAGACACACCAAAACATTTATAGACAGGGACTAACGAGCAGGTAGGGCTGGGTATCGTTCAAAGATTTTCGAAATCGATACCTCACCTTCGATACTGGTTCCTGAGCGATACTTTTTTTGACAAGCGGAGAACCATTGTTGTTTGTATGAAGTAAATTAATTATCACATTATTATCATTAACAGTTTATTCTGAAAAAATGCTGCTGCTTGTCAAAACCAAGAGATATTTTCAATGTAACATCGGCCTATATTGTGCTTTTGTTGTTTTTATTCCTCTTTCTTTAGTTTTTATAATGTTATTTCATTGTTTATTACTTATGTATTTTTTATTGTTTATATGTGAATTCATGGCAACAGCACTGAGAGAAAGAGAGAAATCTCTCAACTCATCTCACGGAAATAAGTTTCTGCCACTATATCAAATTTTCCTCCTCACTAGAGGAAGAGGTGTCCAGGCGACAACTATCACAATAGAAAGGTTAATCCACTGCAGCAAAGTCGCAGACATCAGCCCAAGGATCGGTACGTGATGTCACCGTCACAAGAAGCGCTTCCGCCGGCTGCACACACAGGTCCGTGTGTGGAGGTGGCGTCACTGAACTGATCCTTCAGAAACACTTGGGAAAATGTAGCGTGTGTGGAAGCTGCCGCGCTACTCTGTCAATAAAAGAGCTTTGATTTGATTCAGGAAACAGCGACGCTGCCTCCAAGCTACTGAGAAATGTAGTTAAACGAGTAACGGCGCTTAATGTAGCGACGCTGAATGTAGCGACGCTGAATGTAGCGACGCTGCTGCCCAACGCCGCTCGTACGGTGGGCGTGTTGAAGCAGCTCGGTGGCAGCAGAGCTGAGACGATGATGCACCGGCTCTGTCTTGTTGCAGCAAAGGCGGGCGACTTTCTGCTCTTAAGTTTATTTCACAAACAGTCAAAGGCTAAGCCAAAGCATATACGCCTGGTGGAGCGTCTGATTGCACACTGGCACGTCAAAAGCGCGTGATTTGACAGGAAAGCGCGCGCCTTTGACACGTGATTTGACAGAAACGTTCTTGACGCGCGCTTTGGATTCACCTAAAACGCACGTCGAAAGCGCGCGTTTTTGTATCAAAACGGGCGTCTTTGATGTGTGATTAGCCATCAAACGCATGTCCAAACCGTGCGTTTTTTTTCATGACAAAACGTGCGTTTTGAGTCAGTCAGAGGAACTCATACAATGTTCTTACCTTATGGCTTCACAGTCAATAGCCATTGACCCATAGATGGTAAATTCAATGTCATTGAAAGTATGTATGTGCTTTATTATTTTGAATAATTGTTTTAGAATAGGATGCTCTTCCCTTGCAAGACACAATGGAAGTGTTGTATATTATACACACTGCAATGTGTATGGAGAAGAAACATTCACACAGCAGGTTACATAGCACAGTTGTAAATCAGAAAAATAAATTCCAGGTATCAGAAACCTGCAATGGAACCTCCATTGCAATGGAAACCACATTAAATATGAATTTAATACTAAAAATATAGCTCTAACAGTTCACCTGAATAAATTATAATAAATTATATTGCATGTGATCGACTACTGCTGCTAACATATTTCTCTCGGTCCAGGATCAGTTTTTGATTTATTGATTATACTTCTTATGTTACCATGATGTAACGTTAGTGCTGCATAATGTTACAGAATGACCGTTCTACAAGCTTGGCTTTTATTTTAATATATGTACAATTACGTCCGGGTCACCTGACCCACTTGTCTTCTTTTCTTCAAATGGAGAAATGAAAAAGGAATTTCAAAAAAACAAAGTATAAATATAAGTATATATAAGTATAAGTATAAAAATGTACACCAACCACCCCAGTTAGCATTTTTATTTAAGTTATTATTCTGTATAATATATTTTAAGTTTCAAATAGTATTCATACTTGCTATGTGGGAGCTCAACCAGCAGAGGTCACTCTATTCCCTTCTGTGGCGTCCAGGGCTAAAAAAAGTTCTGACTTGTTTTTATCAATATCAATGAGGAGGCTCGCACTAGTACCACAGGAATGTAATCACTGAGTTTGAAGCCATAGGATGTGCAGAACTTCACCTGCCTTCTAGCTACTCTGTAAATTGTGCTATTACTGTTAAATTGATAAACTCTCAGATTCCACAATCTACTGCTACCCCTTCTGTGTCAAAACAAAACACTTTTAAATCAAAACTGCAGAGTTGTAGCCTAAAGCTTTTTATTTTACTTTCCAATATCAAAACATTAAATTCGCCAGTGTACTATACTCTATTTTATTATTATTTTACTATTGAGTTATGGTATTTTTGTATGAGTAGGCACATCATGAGTAATGTACAATCCTGAATCAAATTCCTCCTATGTGTACACATACCTGGCAATAAAGCTCATTCTGATGTGGCGGGATGACAGTAGCTACATAGACTATATCTTCAATCAAGGGACACTTTAATGTAGTTGTAAGCTTTGTAATCTCCTTAATTGGAGCCAATAAAACAGTTTTTCATGTCAGCAGTAAATTCAACTGTTTTATTGGCTCCAATTGGGGAGCCTGCAAAGATTCCAGCTATAATAAAGGGTCAACCTTGATTGAAGATATAGTCTATGTAGCTACTGTCATGTATGTTTTCACTGGGTTTAATAATAATGATAAATTATTTAAAAAACAGCCCTAAACCCCATCTACCTAACAACAGGACAGACTGAAGCCCTAAAAAGAACAACCCTTAAGAAAGAGCACCTTATTTTCCCCTGTTTAGACACCTCCAACACAGGTTTGCACACCTCCAACACAGGTTTGCACTGATGATTTGGTTGACCTGTTTACACGTTCATAACGTTCTCAACGTTCTCAACGCTGTTTGTCATGAAAAAAACCCCGCACGGTTTGGACATGCGTTTGATGGCTAATTACACATCAAAGACGCCCGTTTTGATAATAATAAACGCGCGTTTTTGACGTGCATTTTAGGTGAATCCAAAGCGCGCGTTGAGAACGCACGGTTTTATTGCTAATCATACGTCAAAGACGTGCGCTTTTCTGTCAAATCGTGCGCTTTTGACGTGCCAGTGTGCAATCAGACGCTCCACCAGGCCTTTATGAATACTCTGGCTTACGATATTCACCAGGTCTGTCGTGTCGCCGCTCTTGGCAGCAATTATCTTATGTCGCCAAATATTGCATCGCGCTGTTGCATCAAGCCACACTTTGATTTTCTCCACGTCTTTTACATCCACGAGCCACGTCTCTGTGCGTAACCGGCGTGAGCTAGTGTTTACTTCACCACAGCCAATTACAATCACTTTTAGATGTGGGCTCATCAAGAATGCTGCATGTTTATTGGCTCACTGCCGTTAATAAGAACCTTTAGGTATCGAACTTTGGTACCGAAAGACAAGGCGTTTTTTTGGGTACTCGGTGGTATTGAAGCAATTCTGTCGGTGCCTAAAAAGTATTGAACTCGATACCCAGCCCTACGAGCAGGGTGGGAGCAACACAGGTGACCGGGATCAGGGCTAACGAGGCCGACAGAGTGAAAGCAGGGGGGAACAGACCAAAGCAGACAGATCACAAATACACTAACAGCAACTAACACAGACCAAAGCAGATGAAGATGAAACAGAACTCAGATGGACAAAATGCAGAAGTACACAGACCAGGAGTGAACATTTAAGACATGAACTAAGGTACAGGACTAAGAACTAAGATACGAGACAAGACAGATACTAAGTAACTTAAAGATGTGGATGAATAATAATAATAACGAAGGCTACACAGAGACTAGAGCAGAATGAACAAAATCAGATTAATTAATGAAACTGACAGAGAACATAAATACACAAGCAGACAGAACTCAAGCATGATGGTACAGAAACTAATACATGAGACTGGAAAAGAACTGAAATCGGGAAAATACCAAAAACCACTAAACACAAGCTGACAGATAATAACCAGACAAACAACAACAGTAGGTAGAGGGCCGTACACTAAAGGTAGCAAGCGAACTAATAAGACAGGATGGCTAAGGGAGACAAGATAACAGAACAACACAGATACTGGATACAAGACCCCAGACTATAAAACAGAAAACCTCCCGTCTGTAGGCGTCATCTCCGTCTCCGATGAGGCCGATGACCGTTGTGTCGTCAGTTAACTTCAGGAGTTTGACAGATGGGTCCCCTGAGGTGCAGTCGTTGGTGTAGAGGGAGAAGAGCAGTGGCGAGAGCACACACCCCTGGGGGGCGCCAGTGCCGATAGTCCGGATGCTGGATGTGATGTTCCCCAGTCTTACCTGCTGACTCCTGTAAGTCAGGAAGTCTGTGGACGCTGGCGCAGTGAGATGGGTGAGTTTGGTGCTGAGCTTGTCTGGGATGATGGTGTTGAACGCCGAGCTGAAGTCCAAGAACGGGATCCTTGCATATGTCCATGGAGAGTCGAGGTGTTGCAGGATGTAATGCAGACCCAAGTTGACAGCATCATCCACAGAACTGTTAGCTGTAGGCAAACTGCAGGGGGTCCAACAGGGGGGCTGTAATGTCCTTCAGGACCAACACCAGTCTTTCAAAGGACTTCATGACTACAGATGTCAGGGTGACAGGCCTGTATTCATTTAATCCAGAGATGGAGGGTTTTTTAGGGACCGGGATGACTGTGGAGCGTTTGAAGCAGGATGGTCTCTTGTTGTTTGTGAGTGTCCGCAGGCCTCTCCACACTGACGCAGGGTCATTGGCTGCGATGCTGTTGTTAGGCTTTTCAGCATAGCACCTCTTAGCAGCTTTGATCTCTGGTACCTTTGACTAAAGGTCCCAGAGTCTGGAGGACGAGTGGAGAGGCACAGAATCCAAGTAGCTTTAAGTCCAGAGTGAAGTTTCCACAGTCAGTGATGGTTTTGGGAGTCATGTGATCTGCTGGTGTTGGTCCACTGTGTTTTATCAAGTCCAGAGTCAATGCAGCGTCTACCAGGAGATTTTAGATCAACTTCATGCTTCCATCTGCTGACGAGCTTTATGGAGATGCTGATTTCCTTTTCCAGAAAAAAAGCAGAAATCACTGTGCACAAAAACACACATGATTCGACTAAGTCCTGTAGGCAGGACGTGACGATTCTGATTAGATTCCTTAATGGGGGAAAGTCCTAGTAATATTATGACTTTTTAAGGAGTAGTAAGTAACTAGTAACTTATTACAATTTCTAAGTAACTTGCCCAACACTGGTAGCTGAGTATCGGTAAAACAATGGTAAATCTAAACTGAACAATACGAAATGGTGGTAGACAGCCGGTAGATCCGAGCTAAAGTAGCTGCTCCTGGTTTGCATCAAGGCTAGTATAAACAAACCGTTCCACGTTTGTTTTTTACTGTTACATCCTTTCTTGCAGGCTAAATCAACACTTTGGCATGATACAGGTGGTGCACAGGAAAGTAACATGGTGTTAGCTGGTGAAGTAACGTGGAAATAGATACAACGTGGCACGTTAGAAACTGCTCAGTGTTAGTCAGCGAGCTAACGTGACTCTCCGTGACTCTAGCCTTTCTGATGTTCACTGTTTCCACCAACATCCTCTGATTCTGGTTTGGCCTGACAGTCTCCATCACATTAACCTTTATAACCATGTAAACACAGAGGTTCTTCCTTCTTGCTCCACATCTCATTAGAAATAAATATGGGACCCGAATGATGCAGACAGAAGGCACTGCCAGCGGGGAAACCAGAAAAAACCCGTTATTTTAAACCAAGGCGCTTTCTACGAGCCAACTGACAAACCCCTTCTTCTTCATAAATACGACCATCGCTTTATTCATACATGAGGCACACGAGATGTTTCAGTGCCCCACCTGTTCTCCTACTGCAAGCAGAACCTGATCCACTGTGGTGCTGGGCTTCGGCACCACCCTCACCCCATGCTTTAGAGACAGGGGAGGCATCTCTGAGGACGCCATCCCCTCCAACAAACACAGCTTACTGTCTACCACAAACAACCAAACACACACAGTAAACACAGAAGGAGAAAAAAAGGAAGCCTCACAAACTCTCAGCCACACTCACCACCACCAGACTCCCAGCATGCACAGAGAGAGAGGGAGGTACAAAAACAAACAGATGGCTACAGAGATGCAGCGGTTGTCTAAAATTTACAAGTATCCGTGGAGTGATCCAGACAAACAAGGACTGTAAATACAAGGCCGACCCGTTGGAAGCACAATGGTAACAGGTACAAGGCCTGAAGAAAACCTCATGTGTTTCTGATGTTTATCTGGTCATCATTAGAGGGTTAAACCTCCAGAGCTCTGCTGCTGCTGTTAACCACATTCTCACTGAAACACTTCCTCATCAGATCTCTGAACATAAACAACTGCAAAGATAAAATGAGGAACCAGCAGATCTCAGAGCAGTAAAACATCATCTTATCTGTGTTCTTCAGCAGCTGCTACAGTATCACCATATTGCACCATGGACATCAGGAGTCAGATTCTGGTGGGAGAGGAGTTTGACTCTTCACCTGTCTGTTCATGTGTGCTGTCAAACATCACCATGGATCCTGTCTGTTTTCTAAGAAACACTATCTGAAGAAAACAAGTTGCATCATTGCAAACATTTATCTTAACTTACAATCTTCACACTTCAGCTTCCTCTTCTTCTTCTTTTAAAAAGGTAAAACACGTCATTGTCACAAATACATGGGACTGAACAAAGTGTGAACTTGAGCCTTAATATAGTTTGTTTGTTTGTTTCAGGGTTAGATTGGCTCAGTGCAGAAAAATATTCCTTTGCTTTGTGATCAGTGACTTTGTCTTATGTGTTTGTAGACGGTGGATCTTTATCAGGCTGCTGTGACCTCTGACATCTTTACTGATGGCTGCATCTCATATCGTGAAAACTGTAACAGAGTTTTTGGCTGTTTGGACATCGACAAGAAATTCAGAGAGACTGAAATCTAAAACAGACTAAAAGTCACTATGAGGAAGTGACATCATCCTAACCACAGGAAGTAGCTGCAGCATCTCTCTACTAAAACACTACTTTAGAAACTCAGACAGTTCAGAGCACGAGAACAAGAGACAGAAGAAGGAGAGACAGAGAATCATGATGGTTGAGTTCAAATGGATTTCTTTATTTCTTACAGCGGTGCTTCAGTTTACAGGTAAGAATACATATATCACATATATAAATGGAAGGCACATTGTAAAAAATAACTTGATCAATATTATTAAAGATTCTTTATTAGCTACATTTGATTTAACTAAGAAAACCAAATCTGTTGTTTCTAATGTGGTGAGTTTAGTGAACTCTTGGAAACTAAGGAGAAAGAAATAATCGTCACTAACTATGAACATAACAGACATTTTCTCATTTCACTTTATTTTTCATCATTTTCTCAACAGCAGCAGCTGAAACACTTCCCCTCTCCTTCACTGTCAGAGTTGGACATGAAGTCACTTTGCCTTGTGAAAATGTGATAGATGGTCAGAGAAAATGTAACTATACCACATGGCTGTTTAATGGTTTAGTAATGACATCAGTAGAGCTGGTCACACATGGGGAGATTGGTGAAAACGTCAAAGCTAAATCAGACAGACTGAGTGTTACAGAGAACTGTTCTCTGGTTATAAAGAAGGTCACAGACGAGGATGCTGGTCGTTACACCTGTCAACAGTACAAATCAAGACAACAAAAAACTCCAGACTCTCAGGCTTTGGTTCCTCTGTCTGTTATTATCAGTGAGTATTTCCATCATAATGTTTTCAGCTCAAACTGTCTTGTTAGAACAATATACTGAAACATTACAATAATTATGATCACAGTGATGAAGTTAACTTTACTCTTGTTGTCTTTCTCTCACAATATCAAATCAACAACTAAACCCACAACAACCAAATCAACAACTGAAAACACAAAATCAGTTCCAGCCACAACATCAACCAATGATCTTCCAACAGAACAACAAGGTAGTAACTCATCTTTCTCTAGAGTCTCTCTGTCTTCCTGTCAGCCTCTTTGTCTTCAAATACTAAACTTCATTATTTTACTTTTTATTTTATTCATTTTAATAAACCTTGTTGTTGTAAGTATTTTGGAATTTTATGGCAAAACAAAACAAAAAAATCTTCTTTAATTAAGTCACTTTCTCCAAAGACAAAACTAACCCTTCATCATTGAAAATACAGAATACAGGAAGCAGAGCCAGTCCTAGATCTTCGGGGGCCCTATTCAAAATTTAGTTGGAGGCTCCTCAGACAGAATTGATTTATAATCAAACAACAGGGCATCTTTTTAGTTTTAACTCAAACACATAACCTACCAGCATTGTCAGTTTATTGGGTGACATGACCTGTTTAAACCTGGCCTATCTGGTTTTGTTCTGTTAAATGCTTTATAACTCAGTGAACAGCTCAGCTTCAAAGATAAAAAGACCTGTGTCCTAATAACACTATAAACTTAATCAACTGACTTTAATAATAGGATTAAAATCGTATTCTATGGCATAATATTAATACTATACCAATTTTTTGCAGTTTGTAAAAGTTGTGATGCTAATCACTGTTAGCATGTTAGCAAGCTATTGCGTTAGCATTGTTGATACCAGCGCGGCTAACTGAGGCTAATCTAAGACCTTCAGTGCAGATTATCTAAAAATACAAGACGGGAAAATGGGGCCTGTGGGCTTACGCACCTTTATCTTCTTGCCTCCTCTCTTCTTCGAGGCTCTTCTGTGACCTTTTTTACACACCCAGAAAAAGTATGATCTTCTCTTGTCAGACATCAGGCCTGACTGACTCAATGTTGGTGAGATCAGGTTGTGTTGGTGATGTCTCAGGGTCAGTCAGCATCAGGAGTCACAGGTCCATAGTATATAACTAAATTAAATGCTTATTGTGGTGCGTATTATAGAGAGTTGTCTTTCATAATATTTTACGTTTCTTTTTTCAGTGATTTTTTTTCCATCACTAGCAATCAGTGACTCTAAGGGGCCCTCTACTGCCCACAGGGCCCTATGTCACTGTAAAGGTCGCTTAGTGGTTAGGCCCGCTGTTTTTCTTCCAGTGTGTGATGTATTTTTCCTTTTGTTTATTATGATTTGGTTTGGAGTGATTGTGTGTCTGTTGTCCTGAGGATCTGTGAGTGTAAGGCCAGGTGGTGCAGACTTTTCTAGTATTTTTTCAAATTTTTCAAAATATATGGAGTGTAGCTAACCCCCAGCCAGAAAATGGTGAAGCGTACTGATGTTTCCAGAAGCCTTTATTTATGTTCAGCCGTCAACCTTGTTTGAACACAAATCTAGTTTCTCTTTCCTTAAACCCATTCTTCTTGAAACACCGTAAGAGCTACAGGACAGATAAATAACATAAAATTAGCTCTTACGAACATAAACATTACTCAAAGGCCACTGTTAATAAAAACCTTTCTGTGACGTTACCTCCATCAGTAATAACAATGCTCAAAAGCTTATATCAGCACGATTTCCCGTGACAAAGAAATAATACATTAAACACTTCTAGGCAGTTAAATTGTTTAAACTACGTATTAATGCACATAAACATTAAACAAATAAAACACAAAATACCTTGTTCCCGTTCCAGCTAGGTGCTTAATTATCCTTTTTAAGAGCCTTTATACGATACAGGAGCAACATGTGTTTTTCCTCTTTACTTCCGTGAGTACGTCTCTAAAACCAGTCCCCCCCTAGGGAGCGAAATTAACGTTCCGCTAGGAGGCGCCAAAATAAAGGACTCAGTATTAACAGAGGAAACTAATAAAATAACGCTCTGACGTGGTTGCCTTACACTTTCCTTTAGAGTTTGTTACACTCCCACCAATCATGAGTGAATAATGAAACGGTACACAGTCTGCATTAAGCACGAATGATTTTAACTGAAAATTACCTTCCCTGAGCCTGTATAAGAACAAAGGCAACTTATGTGAACTTATTAAGTTGGAAACCTAATTATGACTATGTGCTATTAGGCGTTCTGATGAGAGGGAGCCGATTTAGCTAGTCTCCAGCAGCAGGACAAGCTTCTGGACTGGGCGCTCAACTTCGGACACCTTGTGAAGACGCTCCCCTTTCTTGCCAAGCTTCCTGTCACCAAGTCGGATCTTAACTCGCCGTACAAGTCCGTCTTTGTCAGTTGTGGTTTCTGAAACTCTACCCAATCTCCACTCATTCCTGTGCACATCTTCTCCTTTCATGATTACAATATCTCCAACTTGTAAATTTCTTCTTGGAACATGCCAGCGCTGTCTGAGAGCAATGTTGGCAAGGTATTCCTTTCGCCAGCGGCTCCAAAACTGTTCTGCGAGGTATTGAACATGTCTCCACCTTTTCTTGCCATACACATCTTCTCTGACGAATTCACCTGGGGGAGGTAAAGCCTGGACATATTTCATTGTCAGAAGATGGTTAGGGGTGAGTGGTTCAAGGCTATGGGGGTCACTGAGGTTGTCAACAGTCAGAGGACGACTGTTGACTATAGCCATAGCTTCATAGAAGAAGGCCCGTAGCGAAGCATCATTCAGTCTACCAGAGGAAAGGGCAAGAGTGGATCTTAGAATGCTTCTCACTGTCCTTATCTGTCTTTCCCACACCCCTCCTGCGTGGCTGGAATGGGGTGCGTTCATGCTGAAGTCACATTGCTTCTCTGCAAGAAATACAGCCAGACGGTTTGCATCGACTTCCTTTAGAGCTTCTCTGAGCTCATTTTTGGCTCCGACAAAGTTGCTTCCTTGATCAGACTTGATCTGACGAACGGCTCCACGTATGGCGGTGAAGCATCTAAGGCCATTGATGAGGGCGTCTGTTGACATGTCTTCAAGCATCTCAATATGAACGGCACGGGAGCTAAGGCAAGTGAAAAGAAGACCGTACCTCTTGTTCTCCTTTCTTCCTTGTTTTGTAACAAATGGCCCGAAGCAGTCCATGCCACAGAAGGTGAAGGGGGGTGATGGTTCCAACCGTTCAGGGGGTAGATCGGCCATCTTTTGCTCTTCCATAGGTTTGCGTTGCCGTCTACAGGTAACACATTGACGAATGTAGGATGCGACTGCCCGGTTGATTCCTGGAATCCAGTAGCCGCTGCGCCTGATTTCATTAATGGTAAGACCTTTACCTTGGTGTTTCACCCTTATGTGGTAATAAGCAATAATCATCCTTGTGATGTGATGATCTTTGGGGATGATTGCAGGGTGCTTGATGAAGTTGGGCAGAGAGGAGTTACACAGCCTCCCACCCTGAGGACACCATCGTCGTGGAGAAAGGCGTCAAGAATGTATAGTGGATTGTGAGGTGGTAGGGGGATCCCTTTGCTCAGCAGTTTCAACTCTTCTTGATACTCATTTTTCTGCAGATCTTTAATTAGGCAATGTTCTGCCTCTTCTCGTTCTGTTACAGTGGTGAGACTGTTTGATCTGTTTTTCCTTATGCGCCTGAGAATGCGTGCGACCGCTCGCGTAGCTAGTGACCAAGATGAGAACTTGAACAAGCGATCAACGAGGCTCACGCATTCAGTGGTTTCTGTACTGAGCGTTAGAACACTCCTGACCTCTGGATCTCCGACAGTTAACTCTGGTACTTCGTCTGTTGCCAGCTCTATTTCCTTGTTCCATAAGAACTTGGGCCCAGTGAGCCAGGTAGATGACAAAAGCTCGGCGGCAGTTAAGCCCCGAGAAGCGTGGTCAGCAGGATTCTCATTGGTTGGGACATATCGCCACTGTTGTGGTGCTGAGCTGAGCTGAATCTTCTGAACGCGGTTAGACACAAACGTGTGGAATCGTCGTGCTTCGTTTCTTATATATCCTAAGACCACTTTAGAATCGGTCCAGAAGAACTCCTCGGCGTTACTACATCCCAACTCCTCCTTGAGCATGTTGCTTATCTTCACGGAAACAACTGCTGCTGTCAATTCTAATCTTGGAATGGTTGTGATCTTGGTTGGGGAGACACGTGATTTCCCTACAACTAAGGCACAGTGAATATCTCCCTCTTCATTTTGGAGTCGCAGGTATGAACACTGACCATAACCTTTCATACTGGCGTCAGAGAAGTGATGCAGTTCTGTCTTTGAGACCCTTCCAAATCCAGCAGGTGAGTAGGTACGGGATATGGTGACATTATCTAGGTGGGCTAGATCACTTCTCCACTGTTCCCATTTTGGGCGAAGCTCGTCAGCCAGAGGATCGTCCCAGCCAGTGCCCCGTCTGCACATCTCCTGAAGAATGATCTTCGCTTTGAGGACGACTGGCGCCACAAATCCTAGAGGATCGTACAGAGAAGCCACTGTAGATAAAATGCCGCGTCGTGTTGCAGGCTGCTCCTTGAGGCTGACGTTAAGCTTGAAGTGATCAGACTCCACATCCCATTGAATCCCAAGAGCTCTCTCAAGTGGCAAATCATCAAATGCGAGGTCCATATCCTTCACGTTGGTTGCTCGTTCGGAGTGTGGTATACTCTCTAGTACATCTCTGTCATTAGACACAAATTTATGTAGTCGGAGACCACCCATGGCACAGAGTTCCCGAGCTTCCCTGGCAAGCTGAATAGCATCTTCAGTGTTTTCAACACTTACAAGGCCATCGTCTACATAAAAGTCCCTCATAACAAATCTGGAGCCTTGAGTGTAGACGTTGCGATTCTCCTTAGCTAGATGTTTCAGCCCATAGTTTGCACATCCTGGAGAGGAAGCTGCACCGAACAGATGCACTTTCATGCGAAACTCGCAGGGCGGTGAGTTCAAGTCTCCTTGCTTCCACCAGAGAAAGCGTAGATAGTTGCGATCAGCTTCATCAACATGAAACTGATGGAACATCTTCTGAATGTCGCACATCAATGCAACGGGGTGCTGTCGGAAACGGATGAGAACTCCACTTAAGTTGTTCAACATGTCCGGCCCAGAGAGGAGGTGATCATTTAAGCTTGTTCCTTTGTATCTGGCTGAGCAATCGAACACTACACGAAGTTTGTCCGGCTTCTTCGCATGATGCACGCCATGATGGGGTATATACCATCTCTCACCTTCACTCCCACCGTCCTTGACCTGCTCAGCATCTCCATTTCTGATTACCTCCTCCATGAACTCAACATATTGCTCCTTATACCTTTCATCCCGTTGCAATTTCCTTTTAAGGTGATGGAGGCGTGTCATGGCTGAGTCTTTGTTGTCAGGCAACCTGGGTCTGGTTTTGAAGGGCAGAGGCATCTCATAATGGCCATGTATATTTTTCCTTATTCCCTCGTCCAGTATGTTGAGGAATGTAATGTCGTCTTGTGACACAGTTTTGCTGTCGTCACTGCCATCTTTGAAGTCAGACTCTAAAATGCGGATGACGTCAGTGGGGGTTACCGGTGGTAGCTCCTTAACTGTGATTCGGTGACACAGATGATGTGCACTCAATGCATCATGGGTTTGTAACGAACGCCCTACAATACTCCATCCTAAATCCGTCCTAACAGCGTAGGGTTCCTCATCTCCTCCTAGAAGGACTTGCCTCGGTGCCATAGCTCTTGAGCAGTTGTAGCCGATCAGAAGGCCTACTACACAGTCCTTCAGTGGTTGGATTTCGTTCACTATTTCTGCAAGGTGACTCCACTGTTTAGCTGTCTCACAAGTGGGAATGTGAGAGCGGTTAACAGGTATGCAGTCCTTAGTGTAGGTGACCGGGAGATTGACTTGAATTGCAGAACTGTATCCTCGAACACGAAGGCCAGAAACACTCTCACTTGTGAGAACTGTGTCCTTACCACTCATAGTCGTCAACTTCAGTTTCACTGGATACTTGTCAGCCTTAAGGCCGTCACTTACTTCTTGGTCAATAAACGTAGTGTCGCTTTGGGTGTCGAGAAGCGCATATACAAGTTTCTCAGCAGTTGGATCATTTTTAGACGAAACCCAGACTGGTATCACCATGGATGTGTTGGATGAGCCTTCGCCTGCTACACTGAGTGACGTTGCAGCAGCGCCTCGATTTGTCTTTGGTTCTGATGTAGACCTTTCTCTGTTATAGTTGTCATCATGGAGGGCAGTAGGATGCTTTCCCTTACAGTGGTCACAGAAGTGACGATGACGGCAGTCTCTCGCGTTGTGGCCGGGTTTCAGGCATCCATAGCAGAGTTTCTTCTCCTTTATGTAGTTGCGTCGCTCAACCAACAACATCTCAGTGAACTTGGAGCATGCATTAAGCTGGTGTCTATTATCTTGACAAAGGATACATGGAGC
This sequence comes from Lepomis macrochirus, assembly GCA_024633595.2. Lineage (NCBI taxonomy): Eukaryota > Metazoa > Chordata > Actinopteri > Centrarchiformes > Centrarchidae > Lepomis > Lepomis macrochirus. The sequence goes on along the minus strand of JALXJV020000017.1, from coordinate 7,250,815 downwards.
CTTAACCTTTCTCTGTTCTGACTTGTGGTTTTCATTGTCAGTGACTGTTTGAGTGGTGAGAACACTGGCTGTTTTCTTCATGTCTGGATTTCTCAGTGCTAGAATCTGATGAACGGGCATGGAAGGACGAATGGGATTCAAGCACCAGCTTCAGTGACGGAATCTAGCAAACTCTTGAAACTTGGAACTCTAGTTTCATTTGGCTTTGGACTTTCGGTTCCAGAGGCTGCCCAGTCTGGCAGCTTCTGATTCTCCTCGCAGTCATTTAATATGTCGAGACCCTTGACATGAGGCATGGCATCTTGACAGGCATTTAGAAAGTCTGAGAAGCGTCTGAGTCCTTCAGCATCCTTTGATGGAATTCTCGGCCAGTTGGTGAGCCTCTCTCTGAATGCTCTCTGAATGGCAAATGGCTGGCCAAAGCGACGATTTAGCTTGGTCCAGGCGTCTTGGTAGGCTTCATTGTCATTTCGGTAGAAAGTGCCCTCTAAAACCTGCCGTGCTGGGCCACCCACATATTTTTTCAAGTAATATAGTTTTTCAGCTGGTGTGATTGCCCTTTGGTCAATGAGTGAGGTGAATGCTGCCTTCCATTCAATGAATTGTATAGGATCACCATTGAAGACAAATGGCTCAGGAACAGGAAGCCTATTTAAGGCTATGTTGTCTTGAAGGATCTGTGCAAGAGAGGGACTGTCTGTATGATGGGGCGATGCAGGCACATTCTTTGCTTCCATGTCCCGCTCCTTTTTAACATAGTTAGCATCGTTGTGTTCCGTCTCCTTATCGTAGATCTTCAACTTAGCTTGAGCTGCCCGTATCTCTTTCTCTGCCTGCAATCGCTCCAATTCACGCCTTTGTGCCTCTAGAGCCTTGCGCTGTTGTTCCTCTAACTCTCTTATAGATTCCTTTTGCCTTTCTTCTTCTAGCAGCATCTGATAATTAGCTTCTTTTACTGCTAGTTCCGCTGCTGCATCCGCGCGTTTCGCTGTCATGGCTGTAGTTATGGAGTAGTGGTCGGACTGGCTGTGGCTTATCAAAGAAGCAGCGGATCCATAGACAGACCTTGCATAGTCATGGCGGAGCAGTTCATGAAGGCGGTGTCTTTCCTGTTGCTCGTTAAACTCACTTTCATCATCTATAGCTCTGTTGTAGGCAATGTTGGTGATTTCTGTGGTCACAGATTCACACGTATCAACTCTTCTCCTTATGTCGGTTGAGGGTGTGGTGAGATGTCGAATTTCATAATAAATGTTCATTATGTCTTCTTTATCTTTCTTAAGTTCTTCAATGAGAGGCCAGAGCTGACTCTCTGGCATATAAGTCTTTAGCTGATCTCTTGCCTTGCGTGTGTGGAGCTTCCACTGCTCGTACATGGCATACAGCCTTTTCTCTCTTTTCTTGGCCTCCTCAAATTGATGCGCACGCATCTTCTCTGTAGGATTGCGCGTGCGTTCAGAGCGTCTAGGACCTCCAAGGGCATCATCATCCTTATTAAGCTTGCTTTGAGGATCAGTTAGGCTTTGTTGTTTAGGTTCATTTGTTTCCTTCAGACATGGTCTCTCTGATGCAGCTTCTACTATGTGGGCTTCACTTTGTAAATCTTCATGCTGACAACCAGCCCTTTGCTCCTCCGCCTCCCTCTCACTACCTGACTCTGACATTATCATCTAAAATTTTTAACTCTAACGGCAGAAGAAGACCCCTTAGCTGATATGATCAAACCCTTGTTATGAACAGCATAAACATAAATAGCTGGCATGCATTTGCATATAGACACTCAAATAACTGTAAACGACAATGTTAATGCCAGACTAAACAAAGTTATCAAAGTTCTTAAGTCCAAGGTGCAAGACATGTAAATGCAAATGATTCAATACACACAGTTTACAAAGTGGATAAATGCAAAGTCCCAAAAAATGTACGTGTTCTTAATCAGAAAGAGTCCATCTGGATGCATGAGTGTAAGTTTACAACAGTTTATTTTGTTGCTCTGAGCAGGTGAGAATTAAATGTTCAGTCCAAGAATCCATACATCCGTTGCTCGTCTTATTGCAGTACTATAGACCGTATAATAATGGGTTAATACTCACAGGCCTTGCGTCAATGTCCGTGAGTGTGACTGTACTTGAGCATTGCACCGAATCCGTGAGACCGCTGTCCAAAGTAGGTCAGGCGCGGGGCGTGTGCATGCAGCTTGATGAGTCAATGCTGACACCTTGTGGCGATATGGCAGACGCTGTAATCAGTGCCGTGAAGTGAAGACCCTCCGTGGCCCGTCTTAGACAAGTCGTCGGTACGGATGCGGGTGAAGCTCTTACTGTAGCTAACCCCCCAGCCAGAAAATGGTGAAGCGTACTGATGTTTCCAGAAGCCTTTATTTATAAGTGACAAAGTACCCTCTGAAAGTCTGCTAGAAGATGTGAATGCAGCACTACATACTATCCCTACTAAAGCCATAACCGAGACCAATGAGCTGATGTACGCCACAGCAACAGTGATCCTAGAGATGCTTGCAACACAAGCCACAAAGAGCATTACCCCCCCATGGAGGAGAAGGTTAGAGGCCAAGATCAAGGCAACACGAAGAGAGGTTAGTCAGCTCTCAGAGCTACAGAAAGGTGTAAGGAAGGGGTTACCTAAGAAATACAACAAGTTGTCGATACCTGAGGCTCTAGAGACTGCCAAACAAAGACTCACCGCCCTGGCCACCCGCCTAAAGAGATACAAGGGAGAAGCAGAAGCCAGGAGAATAAACCGGATGTTCTCCACCGAACCATCCAAAGTGTACTCTCAGTGGCAGGGTAATAACACAAGATCAGATCCACCCAGGGCTGAGACTGAACAGTACTGGAAGAACATATGGGAGAACACCAATGCTCAGTGGCTAGTGGATCTAAGAACAGATCACAGCAATCTCCCAGAACAAGAACCAGTAACCATTACAACGGCAGACATCCAAGAAAGAGTGGCAGGTATGAAGAGCTGGACAGCACCAGGCCCTGACATGATCCACACCTACTGGCTGAAGAAACTAACTGCACTCCATGAACGCCTGGCAGTACAAATGAACCAACTGCTGATGGATGGGACCCACCCAGAATGGTTAACCCAGGGACGGACAATCCTGATCATGAAGGATCCCCAGAAGGGAACAATCCCATCCAACTACCGGCCAATAACCTGCCTCTGCACAACATGGAAGCTCCTGTCAGGCATCATAGCGGCTAAGATGAGTAGGCACATGGCTCAATACATGCACAGGGCCCAGAAGGGAATAGGCAGTAACACCAGAGGAGCCAAGCACCAGCTACTGGTGGATAGAGCAGTCACTCGAGACTGCAAGACCAGACAGACCAATCTGTGCACTGCCTGGATTGACTACAAGAAAGCCTACGACTCAATGCCACACACATGGATACTGGAATGCTTGGAGATGTACAAGATCAACAGGACACTAACAGCCTTCATCAAGAACTCAATGAAGCTGTGGAAGACAAGTCTGGAAGCCGACTCAAAGCCAATTGCACAAGTCACCATCAAGTGCGGCATATACCAAGGCGACGCACTATCCCCGCTGCTGTTCTGCATAGGCCTGAACCCCCTCAGCCAGATCATCACAAAGACTGGCTACGGATACTGATTCCGAAGCGGAACAATCATCAGTCACCTCCTCTACATGGATGACATCAAGCTGTATGCCAGAAATGAGCGAGACATCGACTCACTGATCCACACTACCAGGATCTACAGCAACGACATTGGAATGTCGTTCGGACTGGACAAGTGTGGTCGCATGGTATCAAAAGAGGAAGATGATCAGAACCGAGGGGTTGAACTACCAGAAGGCCACATCGCAGATGTTCAGGACAGCTACAAATACCTTGGGGTGCCACAGGCTAATGGTAACCATGAGGAGGCAGCAAGGAAGACTGCCACAGCCAAATACCTACAAAGAGTGAGGCAGGTCCTGAAAAGCCAGCTGAATGGGAAAAACAAGATCCGAGCCATCAACCCATACGCCCTGCCAGTCATCAGATACCCGCTGGTATAATAAACTGGCCAAAGGAGGAGATAGAGGCTACTGACATCAAGACGGAAAGCTCCTCACAATGCACGGAGGGTTTCACCCCAAATCCAGCACCCTGAGACTGTACACCAAGCGTAGCGAGGGAGGCCGAGGGCTAGTGAGTGTCAAGACCACTGTCCAGGATGAAACAACGAAGATCCAGGAGTACATCAGGAAGATGGCCCCAAAGATGAAGGGCTTAGTGAATACCTCAGGCAGCAGAAACCCGAAGGTGAGGACAAGGAAGATGAAGAACCGTCATGGAGGGACAAGCCGCTACACGGCGTGTACCACAGACAAATAGAAGAAGTGGCTGATATCAAGAAATCCTACCAGTGGCTGGAAAAGGCTGGACTGAAGGACAGCACAGAAGCACTAATCATGGCGGCACAAGAACAGGCACTCAGTACAAGATCAATAGAGGCTGGGGTCTACCACACCAGGCAGGACCCCAGGTGCAGACTGTGCAAGGATGCCCCTGAGACAGTGCAGCACATAACAGCAGGGTGTAAGATGCAGGCAGGAAGTGCGTACATGGAACGCCATAACCAGGTAGCTGTCATAGTGTACAGGAACATCTGCCACGAGTACGGGCTGGAAGTCCCAAGGTCAAAATGGAAGACACCTCCTAAGGTAGTTGAGAATGACCGAGCTAAGATCCTGTGGGACTTCAAGATCCAGACTGACAAACTGGTGATGGCTAACCAACCAGACATTGTGTTGATCGACAAACAGCAGAAGAAGGCAGTAGTGATAGATGTGGCAATCCCAAGCGACAGCAACATCAGGAAGAAGGAACACGAAGCTTGAGAAATACCAAGGGCTGAAAGAGGAGCTAGAAAAGATGTGGAAAGTAAGAGCAACAGTGGTGCCAGTGGTAATCGGAGCACTGGGGGCTGTGACCCCCAAACTGGGAGAGTGGCTACAGCAGATTCCAGGCAAAACATCAGAGGTCTCTGTCCAGAAGAGTGCAGTCCTAGGAACAGCTAAGATACTGCGCAGAACCCTCAAACTCCCAGGCCTCTGGTAGAGGACCCGAGCTTGAGGATGACACATACCACCCCGCAAGGGGTGAGAGGGGATTTTTTTTTTTTTTATATATATATATATATATATATATATATATGACAAACTGGTGTATATATATATATATATATATATATATATATATATATATATATATATATATATATATATATATATATATATATATCGTGTATTTTCCTCCAACACCCCTTCCAAGCAATCTATAGAATAAGCTATTTCTGTCTCTAAATTCCAAACAACAAATGTCAGATCGACACTTAGCTGTGGGTAGAGATATTCTCTTATTCAGTGAGACGTGTTCACACAACACAAAATGATAAAATCATTTTCTCTTTCCAGGTTTTACAGCCACAACAGAATCAACAACAGCAACAACTAAACCACCAGGAACAACAACTGAAAAGAGCACAAAATCAATTCCAGCCACAACAACAACCAAAAATCCTTCAACAGAAAAAGATAGTAACTCATCTTTCTCTCTGTCTCTCTGTCTTCCTGTCAGCCTCTTTCTCTCCACATACTGGATTTCTTTATTTTACTTTTTATTTTATTCATTGTGTATTTTTTTTTTTAGAGGGGGATTTTTTTTTTTTTTTATATATATATATATATATATATATATATGACAAACTGAGTGTATATATATATATATATATATATATATATATATATATATATATATATATATATATATATATATATATATATATATATATATATATATATATATATACTCGCATTTTTTCCTCCAACACCCCTTCCAAGCAATCTATAGAATAAGCTATTTCTGTCTCTAAATTCCAAACAACAAATGTCAGATCGACACTTAGCTGTGGGTAGAGATATTCTCTTATTCAGTCAGATGTGTTCACACAACACAAAATAACATTAAGATGTTGTCCTCTTTTATTCTCTTTCCAGATTGGTGGTGGTATGTTACAGTTGCAGCTCTCTTAATAACTATTCTTATTGTTGTTGGACTCATCAGATGGAAGAAAACTAAAGGTGAGAGCAACCACAGATATTATAAAGAAGAAGTTTTGATGAACCTGGATTTTTATTGTTGAAGCTAAAGTCGACTCTCTTTTGTCTCTTCAGGAAAAAAACCCCAGATGGATGAAAACACTGTGAGTTTTACGGCTGAGTAATCAAATGTTTCTACAGTTATGACAGAGCTGAATCAGCTGCTCTCTGACAGAGTCATCCAAATCTAAACAGCCTTCACAGAGCCAGTGTTTGACCACATGTAAGTAGACTCTGTTTGTTTGTTGTTTTCAGGGACGGAGCTTAAACCCTGCAGTGAGTCTAGAAACCAGTCAGGACACGGTGAGATCTCACACTACACCCAGGACAAAGTTACACTCACTGTTTTAGATTTGTTGTTCAAAATGTAGCTCTATGAGACACACAGTGACTCTTGAATCTAAGTTCTTTCTGCAAGAGAAGAAGTGGGGAGTCTGATGATGCAGCTGGACGACACCAGAACAGACCAGAACACAATCAAGTCCACATGTTACTGAGCAGCCATTATGTTGTCTTCTCTGTGTAGGCTGATCCTGAAGATGGTGTTTCCTACGCCTCCATCAGCTACACCAGGAAGACCAACAGTAAAGGCCGGGTAAGCTGTCTGATTGGTTCTAGTGATGATGGTAGTGAATGAAAACACTTCTCTCATTTAATGTTGTGTAATTTCTGTGTTGTGCTGTTTGTCTCTTTTCCAGGTTCTGGGTAAAGATGGTGATGATGAAGATGATGCAGTGACCTACAGCACCGTGAAAGCTTCCTCTTCTTCTGCTGGAGCCTCAGCTGATCCCAGCGACCTCTACGCCACCGTCAACAAACCAAACAAATAAGAGACCACAGTGTAGTTACAGCTCAGATCATTACAGGTAATTTACACTGAAAACTGATAAATGTTTTATTATTTGAATTATTTTATTATAATATATGGAACATTTAGCTTGATGAACTTGCTGTCAGGCTCTTTAGTGTGCTAGTGCTGTGTTGTAATTAAACATGTATTAGTTTTTACTGTTATTTCTGTATCACCTGTTATTGTTTGATATGCAGTCATTTTAACATCTATATCTCTGTTCAGGTTATTTTTTATGTTCTGGTATTAAAGCAAACAAACGGGAAGTGGGACAACGCTCATCTTGACTGAGTCACTTTTGAGAGCCAAATTAAGCAGCATTTAAAACCTCCAGAGCTCTGCTGCTGTTGTTAACTATATTCTCACTGAAAAACTTTCTCTTTAGATCTCAAAAATATCTGCCACACCTCCAGGAGAGAAAAGACAGAGAAAGGAACAGTTTGTTAGCAACAATATGATTGGCTCACAGAGGTTGTGACAAATTCTGATTGGTTTAACTGGAAGAATGAACGCCCTCAATCTAATGTCGGAGTTGGAAGCAGAAAAAAGGAAGAGAGGGGGCCGGGGAGAAATAGAGTGAGCATGAATGACGTCTTCCTGATTGAACTTCTGCTGAGCTTCCTTAATCTTAAAAAAAGAGTGTTCTTCTGTGTTCTTCAGCAGCTGCTACAGTATCACCATATTGCACCATGGACATCAGGAGTCAGATTCTGGTGGGAGAGGAGTTTGACTCTTCACCTGTCTGTTCATGTGTGCTGTCAAACATCACCATGGTTCCTGTCTGTCTTCTAATAAACACTCAAGAATACAAGTTGCACTATTGCAAACATTTATCTTAACTAACAATCTTCTCACCTTCAACTTCCTTTTTATCTATTTAGTGAAACGCGCCGTTGTCACAAATAAAGTGTGAACTTGAGGCTCAGTGTGAACCTACACATAGTTTATTTGTAACTGTCATGTTTCAGAGGAAACTAGCAGTGGTGAAGCTGTTCGCACGACTCAGAGAGGCAATCTAAAGACAACGTTCAGTTTTACTTGATACAGGCAGGCAGGGTCAGAACACCAGGTAATAATGCTGCGTTTGACACATGACTTTGGATTTTCCTGAGTTCCCAGTCGGAAATTTCAACTTGAACGGCCCCTTAAGGAGTCTTACACATTTCTTGGCGCCTCCATTTCAGCTTTTACCAAAACTCCATCGTGACGGTGTCTGCCCCCCTGAACATTTAAATTAAATCAAAGATAAACTGAAGAGGAGCTGTGTATAAAAAACTAATAAAAATTAAAACCACTGCTGAAATAGTACAAAATAGGTGAATTAAATGTGGACTCTTAAACATCAGATTTCTCTCATCTAAAGGTGAACGGTAACACTTTCTATGAAGATCAACGCTATAATGACTTATGCATATATTTATAACACGATATAATGTGCACGTAAGACATTATAACAATATTTATAATCACTTACAAACATGTATTAGGTGCTATAGCAAAGTTCATAACGCATTATGATCTTTTTATTTAATGTTTTTTAACTAATAGTAATACCAGTTTATATCAATGTGCAGCAAGAATCTCAGATTAGTGATATAAAATGGAATAATAGCTTATAGTAATGTTTAAAGTTATATAGCATGTCTTTGTTTGCCTTAAGTAAAGTGTTATAATGTCCATCCCTGTATAAAATATTACAGGTGGACATAAAACCATATGAACTAATTTATAAGACCTAATAACACGTCATGTTTGCTTTAAGTAACGTGACACATTTTGCGCAGGAAAACAACTTTTATTCATGTTTCTTCACTTTATGAACAATATGTATGAATTCTGAACATTTTGCAGTTTAGCACAAAAACACAAAATGATTATATCAAGGACACTCATTCTCAGGGTGACGAGAGATCGCTCAAGAGAAGACCTGTTGCCGACCAACATCATGTAAGAGGCTCAGATGTTGTCGCAGATGAATGGCGAGCCTATGGACAGGCTCTAACAGATGCAGTGGACAATTAAAGTCAACCGTTTCACTAAACGTAGCCTATTAAAAGACATTTTAGAGTAATTGAATGGGAATACTGCTAGCTAGAGCTAACGGCCTTCACTGTTCCAGCAGTTGCCGAAACAACCGACTTAACGTAACACACAGTTGCCTACACTGCACATGTTCTGCCAGGCTGAAAACTTACTAAGTAACTTAAATATTTTCCTCTACTAACTTTCACCGTCACGTTCTGCTGCTGCTGAAATTACTGAGCTTTTAAACATATAACTATGTATCTGTGAGGCTTTTAATCTACATCTTCAGTAGGAACTTATGGGATCAGAGCTGAGAGCCACAAACAGGAAGTAAGAAAGTATTGAGTGATTAAGGCTACAGTCAGGTTGGTTTAAGGGTGTTAATCTATGTAGATGACTCTCCCCTTGTTGTCCGACGACGCCACAGTTTGGGAGAGCCAAAGGCAAGTACACAGGCAAGCACATGTCACTCTGAGCTCTCCTGGCAGTGTGGAGAGTTTTAGTCTGTTAAGTTTAGGCATTGATCTGTGGTGGTTATGTTTAGTAGAAACTCACCGGTAAGGCGATAGATCCCATGAGTGCTCCTAAGAAGAACATATTGAAGGTCAGGAAGGGATCGAGCAGGCGGCACTGATCGGGCATTTACAAGGTTCATAACTGAGTGAAATGACCCGGAAGTGTTTAAGTGGCAGCCATGATAAGAGCTGGTTGAATTCTCTAAATGCTGGAAAGATGCTTAAATGCTTCCCTTCTTATCTACTTTAGCAAAGGGTACACTGGACCATCCATTACAAGGAGAAAAGAGATAATGCTGTGCCACAATTCCCTGCAACAGCAGCATTTAAAGTGACTCACCATTAGACCCACCATACACCATGTACACCATAAATGTACAGGAGCATCTAAAAAATATTTCCATTATCTTGGAAAAGTTTATTTGAACTGAACCAGACTGAGAGATTAAAGGCTCAGGAAACATTTGCAGATGTTTTTAGTTAATTAGCTGATTAGAGCTCTCAGGTCGACTTTTCACTATTATGAAGTCTGTATTCTAACTTTTTGAATTGAAAAATGGAAAACCAGTGTGACATTAAAATGTTTTGATGCACCTGTAGAAACAACAGAGCATCTAACAACTGTATAAAAAAGATCGAAAGCTTCCATCACAGGAACCTCTATATATTTTTTGAATACATTTTGCTCTTCACACTCAACTTTCTCTACTTGTATATTAATTTTGTTATTATATTGTGTCAGCATTTTAATCCTCTTTGTTTTTCCAACAGTATTTATGTTGTTGTTACTTCCTATGAGCAGCCTAACTGATGGTTAAATGTACCAAATGAAACATCCTTTCTTAGGAGGTGTGATTCTGTGATGGACAGGAAACCTTTTGAAGTGAGCAGCATTGAGTTTGTCACTGTGCTCATCTTCCACGTGTTATAAATAAAGTTGGTTAAAAGAAGCTGCTGTAAGTGCAGCCTGGTTCTCTGAGCACCGCGGTTGTCTTTTATGAATTCTCCTTCACATCTTTCCTTGACCTCATGACATTTTCCATCAAAGTCAAGGAAAAGTGTTTAGGAAAGGACAGGATGTATTTTTTTACCATTACAATGTTTGTATTTAATAAAGTTTTATGGTTTTATGTTATGTTGTGAGGACAAACATGACCACAGTTTCCAGGTTCAATTCGTCCACAGACACATTTTAAATCTCTTAACATGCTGAACTAAGAACAGCCTGAAGATTATTGAAATAATTATTGATTACATGTAACAAATCTAAATGGACTTTCTCCTGTTCTGTGTGTCTGTAATTATAATTGTCAGAACCAATTAGAGTTTTAGACTTTGGTAGTGAGGACATTTTGTCTGGTACTCACTTTGGGACAGACCTTTAAAAGAGTGTTTTAGGGTGAAGATTAAATTCGGTGAAGATTTGGGTCATTTAGTTGTGATGTTTCAAGGGCAAGAGTCAAGGGCAAAGCGCAGAGAGAGAGAGAGAGAGAGAGAGAGAGAGAGAGAGAGAGAGAGCGCTCTCTGCTGGCTGTTGACTCCAGAGCGCCATCATGAGGTCAGTCTGTGTTTCATTTACTTTTTGCTGATATTTTTGCACATGCATTTGAACACTTCCAGTGGTGGAGTGTCACTAAGTACATTTACAAGTTCATACAAAGATGATCTAGAATTACTAATCCTTTATGCTTCCTCATCTCTGTTGGGTCTGTGGTCACCTTTCCATCAGGGTCACACAACATTAGTTTTTTGGTTTTTTGCAAAGTAACTGACTTCTCTAAATTAAAGAAGGCTGTTGGTGCATCTACAGGTGCATTGCAAAAAAAACAAACTTGAATATCATGAAAAAGTTCATGTTATTTTCATAATTTAAGTCAAAAAGTGAAACTTTCTAGATTCATTACACGTAAAGTGAAATGTTTCAGGCCTTTTGTTGTTTTAATCCTGATCATTACGGATTAGTTTATAGAAATCAAAAATCTGTATCTCAAAATATTAGATTAAAGAATTACATTATATTAAGAGTGCTGGATCAAATCATATTCATGGAAAGTGTAGGGTGTTGTGGTGGTTGAGCAGGTTGGACCCAAACGCAGGACACAGAGCAAGCGAGTGCAGTTCGAAGAAGTTTTAATTCCAATAAACAAAGCGAGCACACTTACAACAGAGTGCCTGAATCCAAAATAAGTCCAAATAAACAGGTGATCTAACAGAAATCCAAATCCAGGGAAACAGAGTGACACAACAAGTAAGGCAGGCTGGCAGGAAACCACACAGCAACATGGGACAGAGCATCTAAATATTACAATGACCGGACAGGGACTGAACAGACACATCAAACATTTATACACAGGGACTAACGAGCAGGGCGGGAGCCACACAGGAGACTGGGATCAGGACTAACGAGGCAGGCAGAGAGACAGCAGGGGGGAACAGACACAAGCAGACAGATCACAAATACGCTAACAACAAGTAACACAGACCGAAGCAAAGATGAAACAGAACTCAGATGGGCAAAACGCAGAAGTACAGAGACCAGGAGTGAAAACTTAAGACATGAACTAAGGTACAGGACTAAGAACTAAGATACGAGACAAAACAGAAACTTAGTGACTTAAAGATGTGGATGAATAATAATAAAGGCTACACAGAGACTAGAGCAGAACGAACAAAATCAGATTAATTAATGAAACTGGCAGAGAACATAAATACACAAGCAGACAGAACTCGAGCATGATGGTACAGAAACTAATACATGAGACTGGAACAGAACTGAAATCAGGGAAATACCAAAACACCACTAAACACCAGCTGACAGATAATAACCAGACAAACAACAACAGCAGGTAGAGGACGCACACTAAAGGTAGCAAGCAAACTAAAACTAAGTCTAAACTAACAGCACAGGGATTCTAACTAATAAGACAGGCTGGCTAAGGGAGACAAGATAACAGAACAACACAGATACTGGATACAAGACCACAGACTATAAAACAGATCCCTAACTGATAAATGAATAAACTCAGAACTAAACTGAACAGATGACAGAACTAACATGCAGATACAAAACCAAACCCTCAGAATCAAAACCCAAAAACACAGCACTCAGGACAGGATTGTGACAGAAAAGTGACTGGAAGGTTAAATGTCAGAAGCGTCTTACCTGGGCCAAGGAGAACAGGTCTGTTGCTCAGAGGTCCAAAGTCCTCTTTTTTAGATGAAAGACAATTCTGCATTTCATTTGGAAATCAGAATCAGCTTTATTGCCAGGTATGCGTTCACATACGGGGAATTTGACTCAGGATTGTACATTGCTCATGATGTGCTTACTTATACAAAAATACCATAACACAATAATAAAATAATATTAAAATAAAATTAGACACAAACTACAGTATAGACGACACTAACATACACACTATGAACAAAACAATATAGACATATTGACAAATAGTGCAGTGATCAGAGTGCAAAGGATGCAGGAGTAAACTACTATTCATGTATTATGTACATGTTGAAGGTGGATCTGATATACAGGAACACATACACATACATGCACACATGTACACAGTGTGATGGAGCATAGTGCAAAGGATGCTGGAGAAAATAAATAAGACCTTATGACCTGAGGTAGGTGTATTGGTATTCAGTATATACAGTATGACACAGTATGAACAGCACTGAAATAGAGAATGGTGAATAATAATAAATAATAAGTAGTAACCAGTAAACAGGTGGCTGATTACAAACAGAGTTACTGGGTTGTTGCACAGGAATTGTTCTTGACACTGTGACTCAGAAGTCAGCTGTTCATCAGATTGATGGCTTGTGTGAAGAAACTGTTCCTGAGTCTGTTGGTTTTGGCGTACAGAGCTCTGTAGCGCCTAGCAGAGGGGAGGAGCTGGAACAGGTTGTGTCCGGGGTGAGACGGATCTGTAGTGATGTTTCCTGCCCGTTTCCTGACTCTGGAAAAGTCCTGAATAGAGGGCAGGTTGGCACCGATGATCTTTTCTGCAGTCCTGAATGTCCGTTGTAGTCTGCTCCTGTCCTTTTTGGTGGAAGATCCAAACCAGATAGTGATGGAGGTGCAGAGAACAGACTATATAGCCTAAATATATATGAACGCAACGCATCAGAAAAAACAAGGTTAGGAAACAGTAAGGCAGCATGAAGGCCAGTGACGATGTCACGATGGTTGCTGTAAGATTTAACGTTAAGCAGGGGTTTTTGTGCAGTGTAAAAAGGACCGCAATATATTGCTATATTATGCTCTGAAATCGTCTTAACTTGTTTTTCTGGTGACTTTGCTGCTTCTAGCTGATATTCTGCTAGTCACTTGCAGTCTGCGGCATTGGATCACTAACATAACATTGTCTTATATGGAAAGGTTTAATCACCACAGCTAACAGAACTACAGTGTTAGCTGTGGTGACAGAAAAAAAACAGAAACAAGCACATCTACTGGCAATGTGAAAGGGAGGTGGGGTAGACCGCAGTTAAAAAAAACAAAAAACAGCGTGTCCCAATATAACAATAGCCTACTAAAGCATGTTAGCAATATCAGCTAATATAACTAGTGTGTGTGAGGCCACAGAAATGTTACAACGCTGTCATTAAGTTGAAGTTATCACATTATAAAGTATAGTCCTCGCTCCAGCCCTGCTCACTTGCTCTCTTCTGTGCATTACAGAGTGCTCCTTAGAACTTGGAGCGCCCTCTGCTGTCCATAAGGTGCCTCTGCACACCAGCCATGTCAAACCCAGCCTCCAGTATTTGGCCCACGCCTCCTTATTTGCATACACTCCTCAACCCTCAATCCTCAAATGCCCAATCCTAAATCCCTAAATCCCCAATCCTAAATCCCTAAATGATTAAATGACTAAATCCCCAATCCTAAATACCAAGCCCAATCCTAAATACCAAATTAATTTTTGACTTAGACTTTTAGTTTTAGATTTAGACTTTTAGTTTTCATTTAAGACTTTTAGTTTTAGACTTTTAGTTTTAGTTCTGACCAAATAATCCCTCCATATTATGGACCCAGCCAGTTTATTATTCTAACACAGTGGAGGCGTGTGGTCCACGCTAGCATATACGCTAACATGCTATTGACAGAGTGAACCGGCTACTATCGTAACTCTCGTGGGCCTCATGTGAATCCATACCTCCAAAACCTGCTCATTTTACTCTTATACTTTAACTCAACTTATCTCTCAGCATTCACTAACAAACTGCCGCGATTTATGTGATGTTTTAACACATTACTAACCTGAAATACAGGAAAAGGGTGAGACAGAGGGGCGTGGTGTTTCCTCGCTGAGGGAAAACAGTGGAGCATCGCTCTTGGTCTTGATCAGTGGTCCCTGAGGGTAAACCACAGTCTCACACTGCCACCTACTGCCGGGAGGCTGCTACAGCTGAGCCAACCTCTCACACTTCTAAAGCCATTTTACTTGTTTTATAGCACATAAAATCTTCTTCAAATAAAGGATATAAAATATCTCACTCTCTCACTATAAAGATCTCACTTTAGATGATCTTACGCCATAAAATCAAACACAAATGTGTTTACACTCTAGTGGGCATCACACTGCTGTGGAAGGAAGATACTTCAATATAAACTAGGTCTACACTGTGTGTGTGCTTGATGTATATATATATATATATATATATATATATACACACACACTATAAAATATAAAAAAAATAAAAATAACTTAGATGTAACTAAGCTACTTTTGCCACGTAGCTGTAGCTTAGCTTGCTACATTTCACTGGGGGGTAGCTTTTGTGTAGTGAAGCTTCATTTAATTTAGAGTAGCTAGTAGCTTAGATCACTACATTTCCCAAGTAGCTTGCCCAACACTACAAAACATACTTCTCATTCAGTTCTCAGAAAACATTAGAAAGCTACAAAGAGGAACCAACAATTCATAAACCATTACATCACCACGTCACATTTGTTTTCCCAGTATCATGATTTTGGACCACGAGCCTCTGATTCACTCCACATTGTTGGTTTTGCTGAAAACTTGAAGACATCAGTGGCTCTTCTGGCTGTTAACATCCTTATAAGGAAGAAAACGAGAGAAAAGCTGATGGACTCAACAACAAAGAATGAAAAAATGTCACAATGAGGAAGTGACACTTTCCTAATAACGGGAAGTAAATGCTGCATCTCTCTTCAAGAAGCACAAGTTCAGAGACAGTTGAGAGCGTGAGAAGAAGAGAGAGAGAAGCAAGATTGTTCGATTCAGATGGATTAACGTGTCTTTAATTGTGATGCTGGTGCTTCAGTTTACAGGTAAGGATTCACAAAACACATACATGCATATAATAAACATTACAAAACATTACTAACAGTATTTATGCAATTAACAGTGATTTAAGTAAGACAGCCAAGTTTACTGTTTGTTTTGAACCTGGTGTGTTGAGTGGATTCATTTATAAGGATCATACTGTATGCTCCAGTTTGGTGTATTTAATGTTAATCTCACGTATAACTATAAATATAAAAGCCCTATTTCTTATTGCAGTTTATTTTTAATTTTTATCTCTCATCTTGAACAGCAGTAACTGGACAGAACTTAAACTCCTTCACTGTCAGAGCTGGAGATGAAGTCACTTTGCCTTGTGGAAATGTGATACAAAATCAGGACAAGTGTGACGGTACTTCCTGGTTGGCCAGTTGTGCGAAGTGGGATAACAGCAACAGAGCTGGTTATACTTGGGAAGATCAGAAAAATGAGATTGCCAAAGCTAAATCAGACAGACTGAGTGTTACAGAGAACTGTTCTCTGGTTATAAAGAACGTCACAGTCGAGGATGTTGGTCGTTACGCCTGCAGACAGTTTAAATCAGAAAAACAACAAGGTGAAGACTCTCAGGTTGATCTGTCTGTTATTACCAGTGAGTATTTCCATCATAATGTTTTCAGCTCAAACTGTCTTGTTAGAACAATATACTGAAACATTACAATAATTATGATCACAGTGATGAAGTTAACTTTACTCTTGTTGTCTTTCTCTCACAATATCTCCATCTTCACCAGTGGAACAATATCAGATCAATGAGACAGTCGGCTTCATCTGCTCTGTGTTGACATATAAAGTCTGTGGACACACAGTCGAGTGGTTGTATGAGGATAATAAGAACGACGTGGTGACATCACAGAGTTCCTGTTCAGCCTATGTGGGTTTTCCAACTCCTCCTCTTAGCCAGAAGTCAAACTATCATGAGTTCCTGAAGTGTAACGTAACAGATAATAAGAGTGGACAGATGCTGCTGTGTGGCCGGCCTCCAGTCCTCGTGTGAGAAAACAGGTACATTTGATTTTATTTGATGAATTTTAAGGTTTAGGATTTGAACATTATTCTTTCTCATTTAGTCTCTTCAGATTGTTAACATGAGGCATTTTTTCATATTTTCTCGTGTTCTTTCATATCATCGGATTCAACAAAATCTAAATTAATCACATTAGAGGGGAGAAACAAAACACCATCTGGAAAGGATGAAACAAAACCAGGTAGTGATTAAACATCTTACATCTTTCTCTCTCTTTCCTTGTGAAGTCCAAAGTATGAATGACTCTCACTCAGCTCATGTTTGGTACTCCTATACACATGTGAGATTAAATCTGGAACAAAAAAATATTATAGAAAACTAGAATGCAAAGTAAGATACAGTCAATGTAGACATGATATTTTTTTTCAATGATAATTATTCATAAGTGTTTTCAAGTCAACCAAAGACACTTTCAAACAGAACTGAGCTGTGCAGTCAAAATGTTTCTAATGTTTTCAGAATCGTTCTGGAGGTTCATCATTGTGTCTGTGGGTTTAGCAGCACTCATAATAATTGTTGTGGCAGTCAACATCTGGACAAGAACTAAAGGTGAGAACATTCACAGATGAAACTCAGAAACAGGAAGTTTTGATAAACCTGGATTTTCACTGTGGAAACTAAAGTCGACTCTTTCTCTTTTCTTTTCAGGGACAAAAACACAGATGGATGAAAACACAGTGAGTTTATAATGTTTTTACAGTTGGTACTTTACACAGCAAACCAGTGTTTGTGACATCTGTTCTTCATCCTGAAGTGTAGATATAGATAGAAGAAGACAAACACAAACAGGAATCACTGGGTTGTGTTGAAGTGGTCAAGAGGAAGATTTTGTATTTGTGGTACCACATAAACACTCCAGTTTGGTACTTTTAATTAATTAGTTAATTTCCTTCTTCATGTCCTTCGTTACCATAGAAACACTTCCTCTCTCAATGACAGAAACATGTAACAGTAACTGATGGTGCGTTCAGGTGCTGTCAGGTTATTTCTTATCTCCTTGTGTTAAATGTGGGTCAGTGATGTGAAAGTTGTCAGTGAAAGTGTGTCATAGTGAGGGTTTGTTTGTGTTTCACAGGTGAATAATGATGAAGATGAAGATGATGGTGTGGTGAACTATGAAAACGATGGAGACCCTTCTGCCTCTGTCAGACTCCACTGAACAACAACTTCCATATCAACATCAGCTCATCAGAGAAAAGACTCCACTGCAGTTAAATAACAGCACATTTACACGAGGAGTTGAAGCCTTTAGAGAACTGTTGAGAATATTTCTTAAGATGCTTTGTTTATGTAACAAGGAAAGGTCAGACAGGTCTCGCTTAAAGTAAAGTCTAGTTCACACCACACAATTTTGATCAGGGGTAAATCAGATACTGAGCGGCGGTCACCGGTCATTATGTGTGAAGTACTCAAGGACGCATCAAAACGGCTTCCCAACACATTTCTGACACGTCTCGCAGAAACCAGCCAGATATCTAGTGTGATAGGCTTTTGGCCTAATAAAGCCACATTCAGTTGCAGCCTCTCAGTGAAGTCTATGGCCCAATCCCAATGTCTAAGCCCTGAACCCTCACAGACTTTACTGACGTCACTTGGAAAGTGACTGAGTGTAAGAGACTGCAAGGGGCTCAAGATGCTGTAAACAGGAACGGGGCAGCCCTTTCCCACTTCATCACGTTACCTTGACAACGCCGAAACACATAGCACACTTTTTATTTTATGCTTCTGCCTGCATCAGAGTTGGCGTTAATGCTTGTTTGTTTATCGTTTTCTTCCTCTTCTCCTATTTAGGCGGATTTACCGTGATTTTTCTCTCGCTTCCGGGCTTCCCCCGGTAACCCTGCGTGTTTCACTTCATACCAGCTGAACTGTGGGTAATTCCTCAGCCAAAGTCTGCAGAAATGCGGACGTACGAAAAGGGTCTAAAAAGGGCTCAAAATGTCCGCGAGAGCGCCTTCGCGCACTTGACGATTTCACAGTGGGACGGCCCTGAGCCCTCGCGGATTTACCGAGAACGCGCCTCAAAGTCTGTGAGTCTGTGAGGGTGGACATTGGGATTGGGCCTATCTCTCCAGAAGCAGGCACACACCTGCGTCTCTTTAAGAGTTGATCAAGGGTCCGTGTCCACCAAAGGGTTTTTTTTCTGACGCAGGCGTTGTTTTCAATTCATTGCAATGGGAGCCGCGTTTTTACAAGCTGGTAAAAGCGCTGGCTTCGTTACTATCACTTTACTCAGTGTTTTTTCCTTTGTGAACATGTTTTAATTTGTTTTCATCACAGGCATTTTAAGTCACCTGTCGTCCAGACCTTGTTGGCTGAATAGCCTGTTATGCTAAAGTTCACCGCAGAGAAGGCTTTGGTGGTTGATAAACCTGAATGGGCCTAAACGTCTGATCTGTAAATGAGGTGGAGTCAGAGCTGGGTTGACTATTTACTGCATTGTCTGAGGATTGTATAGCCACTGCTGTCTTGTCTGCCTGATCAGCTCCTGCTATTTGTGCTTGTATTTTTATGTGGATTCTTACTTGATTAGATTGTTACAGGTGGACCGGGCCCTGTGAATGTTTTTTGCCAGCTGCTAAGGTCTGCTGCAGGTGTGGCCATTTTCCCTTTGTTTGGCTGTGTGATTTCCCTCAGCTTATTAGCCCCTCTTATTAGTGTTCTGCCAGACGGACAGGGTGGTGGATCTTGGGAACCCCTTTCCCCTTCACTGCCTGTGGTGGTGTGTATGATAGCTGTGTGCAAATGTTTAACTTAGTTTTATTGTGTAGTTTATGTGTGTTTGATTTGCTGTGTTTAGGTGGCTGTGCACCAGTGTGAGTATACTGGTGTCAAGGCACTTGGGTGGCCCACAGGTAACCCCTGAATGTCTGGCATCAGTAGATGCAGAGGTGTTTTATAAAAGGGTAGCTTTTTATCCTTTCAGCTTTTCTGGCAGCATTGGCATTTACATCTTGCTTGTTGTTGTTTCAGTTTGTGTAATGAAACTGCCCAAAAACCTTAAATAAATTATCCTACCAGTCGAAACATGTCTCTGAATCTTATTGATTGTGGGGAACCTATGGCAACTGTTAATTAGATATTTGGAGGTTGGAACCCTCACTATCCCATTTTGGACGGGATAGTTCCGCATTTTACCCTTCTTTCCGGCCGTCTTCCCGTATTAGTATTTTCTGTTGACCAGTTGTGCGCAACCTTCCCATTAATGCATACAGATGTTAAGCAAGAGTTCAGACATTGTCTGACTTTAGCCTCTCTGACAGCCATATTTTTATTTAAGAAGGCGAACACATTACATCTCATGAACAGAGACGGACGGCTGCTGTCCATAACCTGTGCCACACACAGCGTAATGACATCACATCCGGACGTAACAGGTTTTACTACCGTATTACACTGAGTAAGGGCGCCATCAGATAGTAACACTGAATAACACTTAACACCCCCACTCGCTCTTAGCTCAATGGGTTGAGGTCAACACAACATAAATATGGCTTCTTTTACCATCACAATGTGAACACACTCTTTGCAATTTTAAGTGCCAAACATGTCCTGAGCAAACCTCTGTAGCTTTAGCTTGGTGGCTGGTTTTGTCATCACATCAGCAATCATTTGCTCAGAAGGACAGTACTTCAAGATAACTTTCCCATCATTTACAATTTCCCTTATGAAGTGGTACTTAATATCAATGTGCTTACACCTCTTACTCAGACTGACACAATATCCTGTCACACTACGTCTATCTGATGTATCTGATGCCCAATCAGCATCACTGTACACTCTTAGTTTCTCTGAGTCGTTTGTCCTGAAACATAACTCCTGATCTGCTGTACCTTTAAGATACCTGAACACATGTTTTACAGTGTTCCAGTGTTCCTCCGTTGGTTCAGCAAAGTGCTGAGATAGTTTACTGACCACAAATCTAATATCTGGTCTGGTGCATGTGGATAAATAGATTAAACTCCCCACTGCTTCTCTGTACCTTCTTGGGTCTTTCAGTCTCTCAGCATCATCTGTGTATTCTAGTTTTGGTTCACACGAAGTCTCTCTGGACCTGCAATCTTGCATTTCAAATCTCTCCAATACTTTGTCTATGTACTTCTTCTGTGACGTTTTAACTTGACCTTCTGTTTGGTAAAAATCTATTCCCAGAAAATGTTTCAACTTTCCCAGGTCTTTCATTTTAAACCTTTCAGTGAGTATTTGTTTTACACTTGCTAGTGCATCCTCATCGCTGGCTGCTATGATCAGATCGTCGACCCATACTATCAAGATCACCTTTTCGTTGTCTCTCTCTCTTGTACACACAGTGATCAGCTGGGTTCTGCTCAAAACTGTTCTCACTCAAACATGTGTGTAACATAACATTCCAGTTTCTACCAGACTGTTTAAGACCATAGAGAAACTTTTGCAACTTACAAACAAGCTTTTCACCTGTTTTTGACTTTTCCTCATTGCCCTCTGGTTGCTCTATATAGATCTCACAATCAATCGGTTGCATGCAAATAAGCTGTCTTAACGTCCATCTGGTGTAAGAGCAGGTTCTTCTGCGCTGCCTTTTGCATGATCACTCTCACACTGGTCATGTCAGCTGTTGGTGAGAATATCTCTTCAGTAGTCTGTTCCTGGCTTTTGACTGTAGCCTTTTGCTACAAATCTGGCTTTGTATTTGTCTGACC
>JALXJV020000017.1:7164532-7228763 GCA_024633595.2 Lepomis macrochirus | reverse complement strand
CTCTTTCCAGATTGGTGGTGTTACGCAGCTCTTAATGTATTTATTGTTTGTTGGACTCTCTCATCAGATGAAAGCCTTACAGATATTATAAAGAAGAAGTTTTGATGAACCTGGATTTTTTTTTATTGTTGAAGCGAAGTCGACTCACTTTTGTCTTTCGAGAGAAACCCCAGATGGATGCTATATAGCTGCACACACACTGTGAGTTTTCGCGGCTGAGTAATCAAATGTTTCTTTGCAGTTATGACAGAGCTTGATCCAGCTGCTCTTCTGACAGAGTCATCCACCTAAGCAGCCTTCACAAGTAGCCAGTGTTTGACCACATGTAGAGGTAGACTCTGTTTGTTTGTTGTTTTCAGGGACGGAGCTTAAACCCTGCAGTGAGTCCAGAAACCAGTCAGGACACGTGAGATCTCACACTACCCAGGGACAAAGTACACTCACTGTTTTAGATTTGTTGTTCAAAAATGTAGCTCTATGGAGACACACAGTGACTCTTGAATCTAAGTTCTTCTGCAAGAGAAGAAGTGGGGAGTCTGATGATGCAGCTGGACGACACCAGAACAGACCAGAACACAATCAAGTCCACATGTTACTGAGCAGCCATTATGTTGTCTCTCTGTAGGCTGATCCTGAAGATGGTGTTTCCTACCCCATCAGTCTGAGCCCAGAAGACCAACAAAAGGCCGGGTAAGCTGTCTGATTGGTTCTAGTGATGATGGTAGTGAATGAAAACACTTTCTCTCATTTGACGTTGTGTAATTTCTGTGTTGTGCTGTTTGTCTCTTTTCCAGGTTCTGGGTAAAGATGGTGATGATGAAGATGATGCAGTGACCACAGCACCGCGAGCTTCCCCTTCTGCTGCTGGAGCCTCAGCTGATCCCAGCCGACCTCTATCACCGCCAACAAACCAAACAAATAAGAGACCACAGTGTAGTTACAGCTCAGATCATTACAGGTAATTTACACTGCAGAATAAATGTTTCATTATTTGAATTATTTTATTATAATATGTGGTACATTTAGCTTGATGAACTTGCTGTCAGGGCTCTTTAGTGTGCTAGTGCTGTGTTGTAGTTAAACATGTATTAGTTTTACTGTTATTTGTATCACCTGTTATTGTTTGATATGCAGTCATTTTAACATCTTATATCTCTGTTCAGGTTATTTTCGTTCTGGTATGAAAGCACAACAAACGCGGGAAGTGGGACAACGCTCATCTTGACTGGCGCTCGAGCGCTCAACTTCAGAGCCATTTAAAACCTCCAGGAGCTCTGCTGCTGTTGTTAACTATATTCTCTACTGAAAATCTCTTTAGATCTCAAAATACTGCCACACCTCCAGGAGAGAAAAGACAGAGAAAGGAACAGTTTGTTAGCAATAATATGATTGGCTTCACAGAGGTTGTGACAAATTTGGATTGGTTTAACTGGAAGAATGAACGCCCTCAATCTAATGTCGGAGTTGGAAGCAGAAAAAGAAAGAGGAGGGGGCGGGGAGAATAGAGTGCAGCATGAATGACGTCTTCCTGATTGGAGACTTCTGCTGAGCTTCCTAATCTTAAAAAAAGAGTGCTTCTCTCTGTGTTCTTCAGCAGCTGCTGCAGTATCACCATATTGCACCATGGACATCAGGAGTCGGATTCTGGTGGGAGAGGAGTTTGACTCTTCACCTGTCTGTTCATGTGTGCTGTCAAACATCACCATGGTTCCTGTCTGTCTTCTAATAAACACTAAGAATACAAGTTGCACTATTGCAAACATTTATCTTAACCAACAATCTTCTCACCTTCAACTTCCTTTTATCTATTTAGTGAAACGGCCAAGTTCGTCACAAATAAAGTGTGAACTTGAGGCTCAGTGTGAACCTACACATAGTTTATTTGTAACTGTCATGTTTCAGAGGAAACTGGCAGTGGTGAAGCTGTTCGCACGACTCAGAGAGGCAATCTAAAGACAACGTTCAGTTTTACTTGATACAGGCAGGCAGGGTCAGAACACCAGGTAATAATGCTGCGTTTGACACATGACTTTGGATTTTCCTGAGTTCCCAGTCGGAAATTTCAACTGAGCATCCCCATAAGAGAGGTCTTACATTTCTTGGCCTCCATTTCAGCTTTTACCAAAACTCCATCGTGGACGGTGTCTGCCCCCCTGAACATTTAAATTAAATCAAAGATAAACTGAAGAGGAGCTGTGTATAAAAACTAATGAAAAATTAAAACCACTGCTGAAATGGTACAAAATAGGTGAATTAAATGTGGACTCTTAAACATCAGATTTCTCTCATCTAAAGGTGAGCGGTAACACTTTCTATGAAGATCAGCGCTTATAATGACTTATGCATATATTTATAACCACGATATAATGTGCACGTAAGACATTATAACAATATTTATAATCACTTACAAACATGTATTAGGTGCTATAGCAAAGTTCATAGCATTATGATCTTTTTATTTAATGTTTTTAACTAATAGTAATACCAGTTTATATCAATGTGCAGCAAGAATCTCAGATTAGTGATATAAAATGGAATAATAGCTTATAGTAATGTTTAAAGTTATATAGCATGTCTTTGTTTGCCTTAAGTAAGTGTTATAATGTCCATCCCTGTATAAAATATTACAGGTGGACATAAAACCATATGAACTAATTTATAAGACCTAATAACCGTCATGTTTGCTTTAAGTAACGTGACACATTTTATCGCAGGGAAAACAACTTTTATTCATGTTTCTTCACTTTATGAACAATATGTATGAATTCTGAACATTTTGCAGTTTAGCACAAAAACACAAAATGATTATATCAGGGACACCTCATTCTCAGGGTGACGAGATCGCTCAAGAGAAGACCTGTTGCCGACCAACATCACGTAAGAGGCTCCAGATGTTGTACGCATGAATGAATGGCGAGCTCATGGACAGGCTCTAACAGATGCAGTGGACAATTAAAGTCAACCGTTTCACTAAGCGTAGCCTATTAAAAGACATTTTAGAGTAATTGAATGGGAATACTGCTAGCTAAGCTACGACCTTCACTGTTCCAGCAGTTGCGAAACAACCGACTTAACTGAACACACAGTTGCCTACACTGCACATGTTCTGCCAGGCTGAAAACTTACTAAGTAACTTAAATATTTTCCTCTACTAACTTTCACCGTCACGTTCTGCTGCTGCTGAAATTACTGAGCTTTTAAACATATAACTATGTATCTGTGAGGCTTTTAATCTACATCTTCAGTAGGAACTTATGGGATCAGAGGCTGAGAGCCACAAACAGGAAGTAAGAAAGTATTGAGTGATTAAGGCTACAGTCAGGTTGGTTTAAGGGTGTTAATCTATGTAGATGACTCTCCCCTTGTTGTCCGGCAACGCCACAGTTTGGGAGAGCCAAAGGCAAGTACACAGGCAAGCACATGTCACTCTGAGCTCTCCTGGCAGTGTGGGAGAGTTTTAGTCTGTTAAGTTTAGGCATTGATCTGTGGTGGTTATGTTTAGTAGAAACTCACCGGTAAGGCGATAGATCCCATGAGTGCTCCTAAGAAGAACATATTGGAAGGTCAGGAAGGGATCGAAAGCTAGGCGGCACTGATCGGGCATTTACAAGGTTCATAACTGAGTGAAATGACCCGGAGTGTTTAAGTGGCAGCCATGATAAGAGCTGGTTGAATTCTCTAAATGCTGGAAAGATGCTTAAATGCTTCCTTCTTATCTACTTTAGCAAAGGGTACACTGGACCATCCATTACAAGGAGAAAAGAGATAATGCTGTGCCACAATTCCCTGCAACAGCAGCATTTAAAGTGACTCACCATTAGACCCACCATACACCATGTACACCATAAATGTACAGGAGCATCTAAAAAATATTTCCATTATCTTGGAAAAGTTTATTTGAACTGAACCAGACTGAGAGATTAAAGGCTCAGGAAACATTTGCAGATGTTTTTAGTTAATTAAGCTGATTAGAGCTCTCAGGTCGACTTTTTCACTATTATGAAGTCTGTATTCTAACTTTTGAATTGAAAATGGAAAACCAGTGTGACATTAAAATGTTTTGATGCACCTGTAGAAACAACAGAGCATCTAACAACTGTATAAAAGATCGAAAGCTTCCATCACAGGAACCTCTATATATTTTTTGAATACATTTTGCTCTCACACTCAACTTTCTCTACTTGTATATTAATTTTGTTATTATATTGTGTCAGCATTTTAATCCTCTTTGTTTTTTCCAACAGTATTTATGTTGTTGTTACTTCCTATGAGCAGCCTAACTGATGGTTAAATGTGCCAAATGAAACATCCTTTCTTAGGAGGTGTGATTCTGTGATGGACAGGAAACCTTTTGAAGTGAGCAGCATTGAGTTTGTCACTGTGCTCATCTTCCACGTGTTATAAATAAAGTTGGTTAAAAAGAAGCTGCTGTAAGTGCAGCCTGGTTCTCTGAGCACCGCGGTTGTCTTTTATGAATTCTCCTTCACATCTTTCCTTGACCTCATGACATTTTCCATCAAAGTCAAGGAAAAGTGTTTAGGAAAGGACAGGATGTATTTTTTACCATTACAATGTTTGTATTTAATAAAGTTTTATGGTTTTATGTTATGTTGTGAGGACAAACATGACCACAGTTTCCAGGTTCAATTAGGTCCACAGACACATTTTAAATCTCTTAACATGCTGAACTAAGAACAGCCTGAAGATTATTGAAATAATTATTGATTACATGTAACATAAATCTAAATGGACTTTCTCCTGTTCTGTGTGTCTGTAATTATAATTGTCAGAACCAATTAGAGTTTTAGACTTTGGTAGTGAGGACATTTTGTCTGGTACTCACTTTGGGACAGACCTTTAAAAGAGTGTTTTAGGGTGAAGATTAAATTGGTGAAGATTTGGGTCATTTAGTTTGTGATGTTTCAAGGGCAGAGTCAAGGGCAAAGCGAGCGAGAGAGAGAGAGAGAGAGAGAGAGAGAGCGTCTCTGCTGGCTGTTGACTCCAGAGCCCATCATGAGGTCAGTCTGTGTTTCATTTACTTTTGCTGATATTTTTTGCACATGCATTTGAACACTTCCAGTGGTGGAGTGTCACTAAGTACATTTACAAGTTCATACAAAGATGATCTAGAATTACTAATCCTTTATGCTTCCTCATCTCTGTTGGGTCTGTGGTCACCTTTCCATCAGGGTCACACAACATTAGTTTTTGGTTTTTGCAAAGTAACTGACTTCTCTAAATTAAAAGAAGGCTGTTGGTGCATCTACAGGTGCATTGCAAAAAAACAAACTTGAATATCATGAAAAAGTTCATGTTATTTTCATAATTTAAGTCAAAAAAGTGAAACTTTCTAGATTCATTACAGTAAAAGTGAAATGTTTCAGGCCTTTGTTGTTTTAATCCTGATCATTACGGATTAGTTTATAGAAATCAAAATCTGTATCTCAAAATATTAGATTAAAGAATTACATTATATTAAGAGTGCTGGATCAAATCATATTCATGGAAAGTGTAGGGTGTTGTGTGGTGGTTGAGCAGGTTGGACCCAAGCGTAGGACACAGAACAAGCGAGTGCAGTTGAAGAAGTTTTAATTCCAATAAACAAAGCGAGCACACTTACAACAGAGTGCCTGAATCCAAAATAAGTCCAAATAAACAGGTGATCTAACAGAAATCCAAATCCAGGGAAACAGAGTGACACAACAAGTAAGGCAGGCTGGCAGGAAACCACACAGCAACATGGGACAGAGCATCTAAATATTACAATGACCGGACAGGGACTGAACAGACACATCAAACATTTATACACAGGGACTAGCGAGCAGGGCGGGAGCCACACAGGAGACTGGGATCAGGACTAGCGAGGCAGGCAGAGAGACAGCAGGGGAACAGACACAAGCAGACAGATCACAAATACGCTAACAACAAGTAACACAGACCCGAAGCAAAGATGAAACAGAACTCAGATGGGCAAAAGCAGAAGTACAGAGACCAGGGTGAAAACTTAAGACATGAACTAAGGTACAGGACTAAGAACTAAGATACTGAGACAAAACAGAAACTTAGTGACTTAAAGATGTGGATGAATAATAATAAAGGCTACACAGAGACTAGAGCAGAACGAACAAAATCAGATTAATTAATGAAACTGGCAGAGAACATAAATACACAAGCAGACAGAACTTCGAAGCATGATGGTACAGAAACTAATACATGAGACTGGAACAGAACTGAAATCAGGGAAATACCAAAACACCACTAAACACCAGCTGACAGATAATAACCAGACAAACAACAACAGCAGGTAGAGGGACGCACACTAAAGGTAGCAAGCAAACTAAAACTAAGTCTAAACTAACAGCACAGGGATTCTAACTAATAAGACAGGCTGGCTAAGGGAGACAAGATAACAGAACAACACAGATACTGGATACAAGACCACAGACTATAAAACAGATCCCTAACTGATAAATGAATAAACTCAGAACTAAACTGAACAGATGACAGAACTAACATGCAGATACAAAACCAAACCCTCAGAATCAAAACCAAAAACACAGCACTCAGGACAGGATTGTGACAGAAAAGTGACTGGAAGGTTAAATGTCAGAAGCGTCTTACCTGGGCCAAGGAGAACAGGTCTGTTGCTCAGAGGTCCAAAGTCCTCTTTTTAGATGAAAGACAATTCTGCATTTCATTTGGAAATCAGAATCAGCTTTATTGCCAGGTATGCGTTCACATACGGGGAATTTGACTCAGGATTGTACATTGCTCATGATGTGCTTACTTATACAAAAATACCATAACACAATAATAAAATAATATTAAAATAAAATTAGACACAAACTACAGTATAGACGACACTAACATACACACTATGAACAAAACAATATAGACATATTGACAAATAGTGCAGTGATCAGAGTGCAAAGGATGCAGGAGTAAACTACTATTCATGTATTATGTACATGTTGAAGGTGGATCTGATATACAGGAACACATACACATACATGCACACATGTACACAGTGTGATGGAGCATAGTGCAAAGGATGCTGGAGAAAATAAATAAGACCTTATGACCTGAGGTAGGTGTATTGGTATTCAGTATATACAGTATGACACAGTATGAACAGCACTGAAATAGAGAATGGTGAATAATAATAAATAATAAGTAGTAACCAGTAAACAGGTGGCTGATTACAAACAGAGTTACTGGGTTGTTGCACAGGAATTGTTCTTGACACTGTGACTCAGAAGTCAGCTGTTCATCAGATTGATGGCTTGTGTGAAGAAACTGTTCCTGAGTCTGTTGGTTTTGGCGTACAGAGCTCTGTAGCGCCTAGCAGAGGGAGGAGCTGGAACAGGTTGTGTCGGGGTGAGAGCGGATCTGTAGTGATGTTTCCTGCCCGTTTCCTGACTCTGGAAAAGTCCTGAATAGAGGGCAGGTTGGCACCGATGATCTTTTCTGCAGTCCTGAATGTCCGTTGTAGTCTGCTCCTGTCCTTTTTGGTGGAAGATCCAAACCAGATAGTGATGGAGGTGCAGAGAACAGACTATATAGCCTAAATATATATGAACATAACGCATCCAGAAAAAAACAAGGTTAGGAAACAGTAAGGCAGCATGAAGGCCAGTGACGATGTCACGATGGTTGCTGTAAGATTTAACGTTAAGCAGGGGTTTTTGTGCAGTGTAAAAAGGACCGCAATATATTGCTATATTATGCTCTGAAATCGTCTTAACTTGTTTTTCTGGTGACTTTGCTGCTTCTAGCTGATATTCTGCTAGTCACTTGCAGTCTGCGGCATTGGATCACTAACATAACATTGTCTTATATGGAAAGGTTTAATCACCACAGCTAACAGAACTACAGTGTTAGCTGTGGTGACAGAAAAAAACAGAAACAAGCACATCTACTGGCAATGTGAAAGGGAGGTGGGGTAGAGCCGCGAGTTAAAAAAACAAAAAAACAGCGTGTCCCAATATAACAATAGCCTACTAAAGCATGTTAGCAATATCAGCTAATATAACTAGTGTGTGTGAGGCCACAGAAATGTTACAACGCTGTCATTAAGTTGAAGTTATCACATTATAAAGTATAGTCCTCGCTCCAGCCCTGCTCACTTGCTCTCTTCTGTGCATTACAGAGTGCTCCTTAGAACTTGGAGCGCCCTCTGCTGTCCATAAGGTGCCTCTGCACACCAGCCATGTCAAACCCAGCCTCCAGTATTTGGCCCACGCCTCCTTATTTGCATACACTCCTCAACCCTCAATCCTCAAATGCCCAATCCTAAATCCCTAAATCCCCAATCCTAAATCCCTAAATGATTAAATGACTAAATCCCCAATCCTAAATACCAAGCCCAATCCTAAATACCAAATTAATTTTTGACTTAGACTTTTAGTTTTAGATTTAGACTTTTAGTTTTCATTTAAGACTTTTAGTTTTAGACTTTTAGTTTTAGTTCTGACCAAATAATCCCTCCATATTATGGACCCAGCCAGTTTATTATTCTAACACAGTGGAGACGTGTGGCCCACGCTAGCATATACGCTAACATGCTATTGACAGAGTGAACCGCGCTACTATCGTAACTCTCGGCGGGCCTCATGTGAATCCATACCTCCAAAACCTGCTCATTTTACTCTTATACTTTAACTCAACTTATCTCTCAGCATTCACTAACAAACTGCCGCGATTTATGTGATGTTTTAACACATTACTAACCTGAAATACAGGAAAAGGGTGAGACAGAGGGACGTGGTGTTTCCTCGCTGAGGGAAAACAGTGGAGCATGCGCTCTTGGTCTTGATCGTGGTCCCTGAGGGTAAACCACAGTCTCACACTGCCACCTACTGCCGGGAGGCTGCTACAGCGGGCCAACCTCTCACACTTCTAAAGCCATTTTACTTGTTTTATAGCACATAAAATCTTCTTCAAATAAAGGATATAAAATATCTCACTCTCTCACTATAAAGATCTCACTTTAGATGATCTTACGCCATAAAATCAAACACAAATGTGTTTACACTCTAGTGGGCATCACACTGCTGTGGAAGGAAGATACTTCAATATAAACTAGGTCTACACTGTGTGTGTGCTTGATGTATATATATATATATATATATATATATATACACACACACTATAAAATATAAAAAAAATAAAAATAACTTAGATGTAACTAAGCTACTTTTGCCACGTAGCTGTAGCTTAGCTTGCTACATTTCACTGGGGGGTAGCTTTTGTGTAGTGAAGCTTCATTTAATTTAGAGTAGCTAGTAGCTTAGATCACTACATTTCCCAAGTAGCTTGCCCAACACTACAAAACATACTTCTCATTCAGTTCTCAGAAAACATTAGAAAGCTACAAAGAGGAACCAACAATTCATAAACCATTACATCACCACGTCACATTTGTTTTCCCCAGTATCATGATTTTGGACCACGAGCCTCTGATTCACTCCACATTGTTGGTTTTGCTGAAAACTTGAAGACATCAGTGGCTCTTCTGGCTGTTAACATCCTTATAAGGAAGAAAACGAGAGAAAAGCTGATGGACTCAACAACAAAGAATGAAAAAATGTCACAATGAGGAAGTGACACTTTCCTAATAACGGGAAGTAAATGCTGCATCTCTCTTCAAGAAGCACAAGTTCAGAGACAGTTGAGAGCGTGAGAAGAAGAGAGAGAGAAGCAAGATTGTTCGATTCAGATGGATTAACGTGTCTTTAATTGTGATGCTGGTGCTTCAGTTTACAGGTAAGGATTCACAAAACACATACATGCATATAATAAACATTACAAAACATTACTAACAGTATTTATGCAATTAACAGTGATTTAAGTAAGACAGCCAAGTTTACTGTTTGTTTTGAACCTGGTGTGTTGAGTGGATTCATTTATAAGGATCATACTGTATGCTCCAGTTTGGTGTATTTAATGTTAATCTCACGTATAACTATAAATATAAAAGCCCTATTTCTTATTGCAGTTTATTTTTAATTTTTATCTCTCATCTTGAACAGCAGTAACTGGACAGAACTTAAACTCCTTCACTGTCAGAGCTGGAGATGAAGTCACTTTGCCTTGTGGAAATGTGATACAAAATCAGGACAAGTGTGACGGTACTTCCTGGTTGGCCAGTTGTGCGAGTGGGATAACAGCAACAGAGCTGGTTATACTTGGGAAGATCAGAAAAAATGAGATTGCCAAAGCTAAATCAGACAGACTGAGTGTTACAGAGAACTGTTCTCTGGTTATAAAGAACGTCACAGTCGAGGATGTTGGTCGTTACGCCTGCAGACAGTTTAAATCAGAAAAACAACAAGGTGAAGACTCTCAGGTTGATCTGTCTGTTATTACCAGTGAGTATTTCCATCATAATGTTTTCAGCTCAAACTGTCTTGTTAGAACAATATACTGAAACATTACAATAATTATGATCACAGTGATGAAGTTAACTTTACTCTTGTTGTCTTTCTCTCACAATATCTCCATCTTCACCAGTGGAACAATATCAGATCAATGAGACAGTCGGCTTCATCTGCTCTGTGTTGACATATAAAGTCTGTGGACACACAGTCGAGTGGTTGTATGAGGATAATAAGAACGACGTGGTGACATCACAGAGTTCCTGTTCAGCCTATGTGGGTTTTCCAACTCCTCCTCTTAGCCAGAAGTCAAACTATCATGAGTTCCTGAAGTGTAACGTAACAGATAATAAGAGTGGACAGATGCTGCTGTGTGACGCCGGCCTCCAGTCCTCGTGTGAGAAAACAGGTACATTTGATTTTATTTGATGAATTTTAAGGTTTAGGATTTGAACATTATTCTTTCTCATTTAGTCTCTTCAGATTGTTAACATGAGGCATTTTTTCATATTTTCTCGTGTTCTTTCATATCATCGGATTCAACAAAATCTAAATTAATCACATTAGAGGGGAGAAACAAAACACCATCTGGAAAGGATGAAACAAAACCAGGTAGTGATTAAACATCTTACATCTTTCTCTCTCTTTCCTTGTGAAGTCCAA
This sequence comes from Lepomis macrochirus, assembly GCA_024633595.2. Classification (NCBI taxonomy): domain Eukaryota; kingdom Metazoa; phylum Chordata; class Actinopteri; order Centrarchiformes; family Centrarchidae; genus Lepomis; species Lepomis macrochirus. The sequence continues at coordinate 7,217,724 of JALXJV020000017.1, read as the reverse complement.
AGTATGAATGACTCTCACTCAGCTCATGTTTGGTACTCCTATACACATGTGAGATTAAATCTGGAACAAAAAAATATTATAGAAAACTAGAATGCAAAGTAAGATACAGTCAATGTAGACATGATATTTTTTTTCAATGATAATTATTCATAAGTGTTTTCAAGTCAACCAAAGACACTTTCAAACAGAACTGAGCTGTGCAGTCAAAATGTTTCTAATGTTTTCAGAATCGTTCTGGAGGTTCATCATTGTGTCTGTGGGTTTAGCAGCACTCATAATAATTGTTGTGGCAGTCAACATCTGGACAAGAACTAAAGGTGAGAACATTCACAGATGAAACTCAGAAACAGGAAGTTTTGATAAACCTGGATTTTCACTGTGGAAACTAAAGTCGACTCTTTCTCTTTCTTTTCAGGGACAAAAACACAGATGGATGAAAACACAGTGAGTTTATAATGTTTTTACAGTTGGTACTTTACACAGCAAACCAGTGTTTGTGACATCTGTTCTTCATCCTGAAGTGTAGATATAGATAGAAGAAGACAAACACAAACAGGAATCACTGGGTTGTGTTGAAGTGGTCAAGAGGAAGATTTTGTATTTGTGGTACCACATAAACACTCCAGTTTGGTACTTTTAATTAATTAGTTAATTTCCTTCTTCATGTCCTTCGTTACCATAGAAACACTTCCTCTCTCAGTGACAGAAACATGTAACAGTAACTGATGGTGCGTTCAGGTGCTGTCAGGTTATTTCTTATCTCCTTGTGTTAAATGTGGGTCAGTGATGTGAAAGTTGTCAGTGAAAGTGTGTCATAGTGAGGGTTTGTTTGTGTTTCACAGGTGAATAATGATGAAGATGAAGATGATGGTGTGGTGAACTATGAAAACGATGGAGACCCTTCTGCCTCTGTCAGACTCCACTGAACAACAACTTCCATATCAACATCAGCTCATCAGAGAAAAGACTCCACTGCAGTTAAATAACAGCACATTTACACGAGGAGTTGAAGCCTTTAGAGAACTGTTGAGAATATTTCTTAAGATGCTTTGTTTATGTAACAAGGAAAGGTCAGACAGGTCTCGCTTAAAGTAAAGTCTAGTTCACACCACACAATTTTGATCAGGGGTAAATCAGATACTGAGCGGCGGTCACCGGTCATTATGTGTGAAGTACTCAAGGACGCATCAAAACGGCTTCCCAACACATTTCTGACACGTCTCGCAGAAACCAGCCAGATATCTAGTGTGATAGGCTTTTGGCCTAATAAAGCCACATTCAGTTGCAGCCTCTCAGTGAAGTCTATGGCCCAATCCCAATGTCTAAGCCCTGAACCCTCACAGACTTTACTGGCGTCACTTGGAAAGTGACTGAGTGTAAGAGACTGCAAGGGGCTCAAGATGCTGTAAACAGGAACGGGGCAGCCCTTTCCCACTTCATCACGTTACCTTGACAACGCCGAAACACATAGCACACTTTTTATTTTATGCTTCTGCCTGCATCAGAGTTGGCGTTAATGCTTGTTTGTTTATCGTTTTCTTCCTCTTCTCCTATTTAGGCGGATTTACCGTGATTTTTCTCTCGCTTCCGGGCTTCCCCCGGTAACCCTGCGTGTTTCACTTCATACCACGCTGAACTGTGGGTAATTCCCTCAGCCAAAGTCTGCAGAAATGCGGACGTACGAAAAGGGTCTAAAAAGGGCTCAAAATGTCCGCGAGAGCGCCTTCGCGCACTTGACGATTTCACAGTGGGACGGCCCTGAGCCCTCGCGGATTTACCGAGAACGCGCCTCAAAGTCTGTGAGTCTGTGAGGGTGGACATTGGGATTGGGCCTATCTCTCCAGAAGCAGGCACACACCTGCGTCTCTTTAAGAGTTGATCAAGGGTCCGTGTCCACCAAAGGGTTTTTTTTCTGGCGCATGGCGTTGTTTTCAATTCATTGCAATGGGAGCCAGCGTTTTACAAGCTGGTAAACAGCAGCTTCGTTACTATCACTTTACTCAGTGTTTTTTCCTTTGTGAACATGTTTTAATTTGTTTTCATCACAGGCATTTTAAGTCACCTGTCGTCCAGACCTTGTTGGCTGAATAGCCTGTTATGCTAAAGTTCACCGCAGAGAAGGCTTTGGTGGTTGATAAACCTGAATGGGCCTAAACGTCTGATCTGTAAATGAGGTGGAGTCAGAGCTGGGTTGACTATTTACTGCATTGTCTGAGGATTGTATAGCCACTGCTGTCTTGTCTGCCTGATCAGCTCCTGCTATTTGTGCTTGTATTTTTATGTGGATTCTTACTTGATTAGATTGTTACAGGTGGACGGGCCCTGTGAATGTTTTTGCCAGCTGCTAAGGTCTGCTGCAGGTGTGGCCATTTTCCCTTTGTTTGGCTGTGTGATTTCCCTCAGCTTATTAGCCCCCCCCCCTCTTATTAGTGTTCTGCCAGACGGACAGGGTGGTGGATCTTGGGAACCCCCTTTCCCCTTCACTGCCTGTGGTGGTGTGTATGATAGCTGTGTGCAAATGTTTAACTTAGTTTTATTGTGTAGTTTATGTGTGTTTGATTTGCTGTGTTTAGGTGGCTGTGCACCAGTGTGAGTATACTGGTGTCAAGGCACTTGGGTGGCCCACAGGTAACCCCTGAATGTCTGGCATCAGTAGATGCAGAGGTGTTTTATAAAAGGGTAGCTTTTTATCCTTTCAGCTTTTCTGGCAGCATTGGCATTTACATCTTGCTTGTTGTTGTTTCAGTTTGTGTAATGAAACTGCCCAAAAAACCTTAAATAAATTATCCTACCAGTCGAAACATGTCTCTGAATCTTATTGATTGTGGGGAACCTATGGCAACTGTTAATTAGATATTTGGAGGTTGGAACCCCTCACTATCCCATTTTGGACGGGATAGTTCCGCATTTTACCCTTCTTTCCGGCCGTCTTCCCGTATTAGTATTTTCTGTTGACCAGTTGTGCGCAACCTTCCCATTAATGCATACAGATGTTAAGCAAGAGTTCAGACATTGTCTGACTTTAGCCTCTCTGACAGCCATATTTTATTTAAGAAGGCGAACACATTACATCTCATGAACAGAGACGGACGGCTGCTGTCCATAACCTGTGCCACACACAGCGTAATGACATCACATCCGGACGTAACAGGTTTTACTACCGTATTACACTGAGTAAGGAGCCATCAGATAGTAACACTGAATAACACTTAACACCCCACTCGCTCTTAGCTCAATGGGTTGAGATCAACACAACATAAATATGGCTTCTTTTACCATCACAATGTGAACACACTCTTTGCAATTTTAAGTGCCAAACATGTCCTGAGCAAACCTCTGTAGCTTTAGCTTGGTGGCTGGTTTTGTCATCACATCAGCAATCATTTGCTCAGAAGGACAGTACTTCAAGATAACTTTCCCATCATTTACAATTTCCCTTATGAAGTGGTACTTAATATCAATGTGCTTACACCTCTTACTCAGACTGACACAATATCCTGTCACACTACGTCTATCTGATGTATCTGATGCCCAATCAGCATCACTGTACACTCTTAGTTTCTCTGAGTCGTTTGTCCTGAAACATAACTCCTGATCTGCTGTACCTTTAAGATACCTGAACACATGTTTTACAGTGTTCCAGTGTTCCTCCGTTGGTTCAGCAAAGTGCTGAGATAGTTTACTGACCACAAATCTAATATCTGGTCTGGTGCATGTGGATAAATAGATTAAACTCCCCACTGCTTCTCTGTACCTTCTTGGGTCTTTCAGTCTCTCAGCATCATCTGTGTATTCTAGTTTTGGTTCATCCAGAGTCTCTCTGGACCTGCAATCTTGCATTTCAAATCTCTCCAATACTTTGTCTATGTACTTCTTCTGTGATGTTTTAACTTGACCTTCTGTTTGGTAAAAATCTATTCCCAGAAAATGTCAACTTTCCCAGGTCTTTCATTTTAAACCTTTCAGTGAGTATTTGTTTTACACTTGCTAGTGCATCCTCATCGCTGGCTGCTATGATCAGATCGTCGACCCATACTATCAAGATCACCTTTTCGTTCTCTCTCTCTCTTGTATACACACAGTGATCAGCTGGGTTCTGCTCAAAACTGTTCTCACTCAAACATGTGTGTAACATAACATTCCAGTTTCTACCAGACTGTTTAAGACGATAGAGAAACTTTTGCAACTTACAAACAAGCTTTTCACCTGTTTTTGACTTTTCCTCATTGCCCTCTGGTTGCTCTATATAGATCTCACAATCAATCGGTGCATGCAAATAAGCTGTCTTAACGTCCATCTGGTGTAAGAGCAGGTTCTCCTGCGCTGCCTTTTGCATGATCACTCTCACACTTGTCATGTCAGCTGTTGGTGAGAATATCTCTTCGTAGTCTGTTCCTGGCTTTTGACTGTAGCCTTTTGCTACAAATCTGGCTTTGTATTTGTCTGACCCATCAATGTCTGCGATGACGTCCTGGTAGGTTTGAGGTATGTCACATACTGCTCTGTAGCAATAATCCATGCATGTTTGTAGTTTGTCCTCTGTCTCAAAGTCCTGAAGGTGGACAGGTTTCTTATTGTTTCTCTGAGGGTATCTTCACACTCGGCTGTGTGCATTCATTCTTTTCAGGTAAAGTCCCAGAAACACTGCTCTGAGGGTTTTGACATGGTACACTCTCCACATTTTCATCAACAACCGTTTCTTCATCAATGACCCTGGGTGTACCCATATGAACATTTTCCATGTATGACTCAGTTGTTTGTGTTTCTTTTTCAAAGGCTTTCTTGGCTGTGAATTTCACAAACCTGTGTTTGTGGACCCTCTCTCTGTTTGGGTAATACACTAGATAAGCTGGGCTGTTTTAATCATAGCCAATGAAAACACCTTGCTCACATCTAGAGTCTAGCTTTCCTTTCTCTTGTTTGTAAGCAAAACAGATTCATCCAAATTTCTGCAGTTTGGACATGTTTGGTTCTCTGCCTGTGAATAGCTCGTAAGGTGTTTTCTTTGTGCGCCTACTGTAACACCTGTTTCTTACGTAAGCTGCTGTCTGCATTGCATAGTTCTACAGTTTGTCTGGTAACTCGCTCTCTATCAATAAGCATCTGCTCATGTCATAGAGAGTTCGCCAGCCTCTCTCTCTGCTGTACCATTTTAGTGGTCTGGAATAGGGTGCAGACGTCTCGTGCCTAATCCTATTCTTAGTTAACAGTGCCTGGAAATCTCAGCTTGTAAACTCAGTGAATGCACTTGACTTCTCCATAAGGTGCTATGTCTGCTAAGAACCTTTCTGTGGCCTGTACTGCATCGCTCTTCGTTCTCAGAAAATACACAAATACAGTACCTGAATAGTCGTCTGTAAAGGACTGTACAGTTCTGTGTTCTTCTGTAGTTGGTGCTGACATGTGACCGGCTAAATCCGTGTGGACTAGTTCTAAGGGTTTCTTAGCCTTTCTGTCTGGCTCCCTGTTTCTCGTCTGTGTGAAGTTTCCCTGTGTACACACTTCACATAACTGGCCTGGTTTAACTGTATTTCCTTTTATCTCCATGCCTTTCACTACACCTTGTAACTTCTGCACATCTTCATAGTTACAATGACCCAATATTTCATGTCGCGTTTGTATGTCATGACACCCATTACACTGGTCAACATTGTCCATCATAGTCTGCAAGTAATACAAGTTTCCACTCTCGTGGATGTCAAACCTGCTTCCATCCTTGGTAACCATGCCACTGTCTCCTTTCTTGAAAGTGATTGTCGCTCCTCCGTTTGTAGCTTTTGCCACTGAAAAGATGTCATGTGGATGTGAGGGCATGTACAGTGCATCCCGCAGCTGTGCTCTGTGCTGTCGTCCAGCGTTGTCTAGTAGATACACAACCGCTGTTCCTCTTCGTTGTGCTATTCCACTGCACTTGGTACCATCAGCTAACTCCACTGAGTGTGTCTCAGACAGGAACGAGTTGTCAAAGCTGTCGAATTTCCTGATGTCGTTCACAATGTGGGATGTTGCTCCCACATCCACCATAATGCCTTTTACCTTCACATTATCTGGTGGTCTCTTTTGCTTTGTGTGTTCCACTTTAAAGAGGTGGTCTGGTCACTGTTCTCTTCCTCTGTCACTTTTCTGACCCCATCTTGTTCACCCTTTTTCTTGCACGGGAACTCTTGGTGTGTATTACGTTTACAGTGGCCGCACCACACTTTTCCAAAACATTTTCTTGCCTTGTGCCCTCTCATTCTACACTTATAGCAAGTAACATTAATATCTTCAAATTTTCTACTGTCAGTGTGTATTTTGGTGTTGCTATGGCCTTGTCTTGGATTAGTCTTCATCACATTGTCTGTGGTTTCTGCTGCTTTCATTTTCTCTGCCTCCTCATACACTCGTAGTCTCCTTTTGAACGTAACCTTATCTTCATTTTGCGTTACGTGAACAGCTAGGGGCTTGAAGCTGTCTGGCAGCCCACCTAGTATCATGGCTATGATCAGTCTCATGGTTTCACCTGCATCTCTCAGGGCTGTGATGACATTTTCTGCTCTTATTAAGTAGTTGGTAACACTCTCGTTGTCTGTTATGCGTAGCCTTGTCAACAATGTGTACAGATTTATTATCCGTGGCTTACTTTTTCAAGAGTAATGTTCTTTCAGTATTTTCAGGGCTTTCCTGCCATTATCAGCTGCGTCATGTCTTATCAGCGATAGGCTCTTATCATCTATTAGTCTTATTAGTTCAGCATAACAATCAGCATACTTCTTATTGTCTTCGGCTAGCTGCTGCTCATTAGCATCGGTAGCGGATTCATGTAAGACAGTCTCTTTTAGCTTCAAAATGTGTAAGCAGCCTAGGAACCTTGTTTCCCAAAGGTCATACTTATCTTCGGATCCATCGAACAAAAGTTGTGACGCCAACACTCCCGTTGTTCTGCTTGCCATCTTGCTAGCACGCGATCATTTACAAAGTGCTAACGTTGCTAGCTAACTGTACTTCTTCTTTACTAAGCTACTTAAAGTTAGCTTTGTTCGCCGTCGCGTAATTCATTGCGGTAAAACTTCTCAAAACACTCACTTAACTCCGAGTTGGTCCGCACGGCTTGTAGAAGTTCCCTGCCATACTTCGAGGTAAACTTCTTCCGGAAAAACTAACTCGTGTCTAACGTTGTCTGGGCCCACAGCCTGTTGAGCAGTTGTGTGCAACCTTCCCATTAATGAGTTCAGACATTGTCTGACTTTAGCCTCTCTGACAGGCATATTTTATTCAAGAAGGCGAACACTTTACATCTCATCATCAGAACAGAGATGGACGGCTGCTGTCCATAACCTGTGCTACACACAGCGTAATGACATCACACCTGGACGTAACTAGTTTTACTACCGTATTACACTGAGTAAGGGGGCCATCAGATAGTAACACTGAATAACACTTAACATTTTCACGTAAATCTCCGTGTTTTAACCTGCGGTATTAAAAAATTATAATCCCCCGGGCCGGGCGGAGTAAAAAAACAATAAAACATTAGGTGTGTCTTTGCATTGACTTTGTATGTAAACGCACCGCCCACAACTTTCACTTTTCTTTTGGTCTGTAAGCACCTTTAAAAAGCTACAATCTGATGATAAATCAAATTCACCAGTTCACAGGTGCCACATAGCGGAGTCACCAAGTATTGTAGAAAGTCAGACCCTCACAATGCTGAACCAGAACCAAAGACATAACTAAAATACAGTCTGCATTATCATCTCTAAGTCATAATTCTTATCATTTCAAGTTTTAAGTTTCCACTTACACTTTTTTTAAGAAACATCTCATTTCCTCAGGAGGAAGACACAGGTGGAAACAAAAATCAACTCAAGGACAGGAAGTGAACTGGCAAAGACCAATGAGGAAGGATTTAACAAAAGAAAACAGGAAATCACCAAACTCAGAACCAAAACCAGGACATCCAGGGGTTAAAGTAGTTTTCATCAGAATTTGATAAACGTCTGTTTGTCTCATGTCCACATTCTCACCAAAACACTTCCTGTTCAGCTCAGTCAGGAGAGACTTAAATGAAAAAGAGTCTTAAAGAGGAATTAAAAGGAAAAGGAACAGGAGAGTTTAAGACATGTGAGAGGGATGTGTGGCCTACCTGGTGGAGGGGCTGTGACGACAGAGGCCAGAACCAGAATGGATGTGAAGGGCTCAGTGGGATCACTGAAGACTGCTTGATCCACCAGCTGGTGGAGCGGAGAGAGGAGGGAGGCCTGGAGCTGGAGTGATGCTGCAGTCTTTTATCTGGTCGGGGTCCTCCAGGAGAGAAAAGACAGAGAAAGGAACAGTTTGAAAGTTTGACAGCAACAATATGATTGGCTCACAGAGGTTATGGCAGATTCTGATTGGTTTAACCGAATGAATGAACGCCCTCAATCTGATGACGGAGGTGGAAGCAGAAAAAGGAAGAGAGGGGGCGGGGGAGAAATAGAGTCAGCATGAACGATGTCTTCCTGATTGAACTTCTGCTGAGCTTCAATTCTCAGAAACAAAGAGCTGCAAAGATACAAAGAGGAACCAGCAGATCTCAGAGCAGTAAAATATCATCTTATCTGTGTTCTTCAGCAGCTGCTACAGTATCACCATATTGCACCATGGACATCAGGAGTCAGATTCTGGTGGGAGAGGAGTTTGACTCTTCACCTGTCTGTTCATGTGTGCTGTCAAACATCACCATGGTTCCTGTCTGTTTTCTAATAAACACTGTCTGAAGAAAACAAGTTTATTTTAACTGACAATCTTCACACCATCAACTTCCTCTTCTTCTTGTCAGGAGATGAAACACGTCATTGTCACATATACACAGGAATGAACAAAGTGTGAACTTGAGTCTTAATATAGTTTGTTTCAGCGGTAGATCAGTGACTTTGTCGTATGTGTTTGCAGATGGTGGATCTTCATCAGGCTGCTGTGACCTCTGACCTCTTTACTGATGGCTGCATCTCATATTGCTGATCAAGAATTTGGGGTCTCTGTCAGTCACTGTGGATGAGAGAAAACTACATTTCTAAAATGTAAAAGTGAAAAATTGTTTTTGGCTGTTTGGACATCGACAAGAAATTCAGAGAGACTGAAATCTAAAACAGACTAAAAGTCACAATGAGGAAGTGACATCATCCTAACCACAGGAAGTAGCTGCAGCATCTCTCTACTAAAACACTACTTTAGAAACTCAGACAGTTCTGAGCACGAGAACAAGAGACAGAAGAAGGAGAGACAGAGAGAATCATGATGGTTGAGTTCAAATGGATTTCTTTATTTCTTACAGCGGTGCTTCAGTTTACAGGTAAGAATACATATATCACATATATAAATGGAAGGTACATTGTAAAAAATAACTTGATCAATATTATTAAAGATTCTTTATTAGCTACATTTGATTTAACTAAGAAAACCACATCTGTTGTTTCTAATGTGGTGAGTTTAGTGAACTCTTGGAAACTAAGGATAAAGAAATAATCGTCACTAACTATGAACATAACAGACATTTTCTCATTTCACTTTATTTTTCATCATTTTCTCAACAGCAGCAGCTGAAACACTTCCCCTCTCCTTCACTGTCAGAGTTGGAGATGAAGTCACTTTGCCTTGTGAAAATGTGATAGACGGTCAGAGAAAATGTGAACATACTACATGGCTCTTTGCTGGTTCAGGATACACAACAGCAGTAGAGCTGTTTGAACTTGGGCAGATTGGTGAAAACGCCAAAGCTAAATCAGACAGACTGAGTGTTTCAGAGAACTGTTCTCTGGTTATAAAGAAGGTCACAGACGAGGATGTTGGACGTTATTACTGTCAACAGTTCAGATCAGGACAACATCAAGCTCCAGACTCTCAGGTTCATCTGTCTGTTATTACCAGTGAGTATTTCCATCTTAATGTTTTCAGCTCAAACTGTCTTGTTAGAACAATATACTGAAACATTACAATAATTATGATCACAGTGATGAAGTTAACTTTACTCTTGTTGTCTTTCTCTCACAATATCTCCATCTTCACCAGTGACTGAACAGAAGGACGCTGATAACGTGACGTTAAACTGCTCTGTGTTGTCATATGGACAGTCCTGTAGTCACACAGTGAAGTTTCTGTATGAGGGTAAAGATGTGGACAAAGATAACAAAGACATAAAGACATCACAGGCTGGCTGCAACGCCACTGTGTCTTTCCTGGATTCTCATTTTAGTCACAAATCAAAGTCTAACTTGAAGTGTGAAGTGACAGATGGTTACTCTGGAAAAGTGCAGCTGTTCACCTTCAGCCCTCAGTCCTCAGGTGAGAAAACAGGTGAGAATATGCTGAGCTGATCGAGGGTGCGTTTCTCGAAACTATCTTGGTACGATGCTTCGTTAAACTAACAAACATCTGGAATACGACCGTTTCCCAAAACTAATTTAGTTTGAGCAAACGTATTTCGAACCAACATGTTTCCAGTTGTGTTCGTCTGACTTTCACAGCACAAAACTCAGAAAACATTGTCATATTCTGCTTAAATATGTCAGTTGTGACCGATATTAGGTGACATTATTTTGTTAACTTATTATTTAGGCTTTTTATATTATTGTCGTACCGGCAACAACAAGAAAATCAACAATAGTGTTAATGAAATCAACAATATAAATAATAACTTAGAAGAAGTATTAGCAATTACAAAAATTTAATAAAATAGGTTTAGTATCTTTGTGTCAACACTCTAACACTATTATGAATCCCCTGCCATCTGACATCTAGGTTTTGGGAACAGCTCAGTGTGTCTGAGCTTACGCATGTTCTCTATTGAGACAGATACGACTCCTGTGAGTTCTCTGTTTATCTTTGTTATAAAGGCAACAAAAACTCTCAGGGATTTATTCATTACAGTACTTTCATGAATTTTAAGCTGTCCCTTTTTATATTTATGTTTGTAATGATTAAGACTAGAGAACACCCATCGTCCTCAGAGGCCTGGAAATGTATCCATGTACTGTAGGTAATATTAAAAGTCTTTTCTTTACATTCTCCATTTTGGCCTTTAACCTTTGTACTGGGTGACTAATATTAAATTAAGTTATTGTGAGCAGATGATTAATCTGTGAGAAAAACACCTGCTGTTTGTAGATGGTCTACACTGAGATACTTAGTAGCCTACTGAATCAATGCAACTCTACCCACAAATACATTTAAAAGTACTTTTACAACTACATTTAAAAAAAAATAAACTTCACCTTAAATATGTTTGTCCAGCAGGATTATCTTACATTCCCTTCTTAAAACACATTACATCCATCTCCTAAGACTCCTTTTCTGCTATCTGTGACGGAGTCACTGTGAACTAAGCTTCTAACCAGGTCAGAGCCTGTAGTTCAAACTATGTAACTTAATGACAGTTGGTGTGAACGTTCGTCAGAACTATGGTTTCAGCGAACACCTGCATCGCATAACGATGGTTTGTACCAGGTAAGTTACCAACTTAGTTACCTCCATAATTTGAAGTAGGGTTTTAGGAAACAGTTGCATCGCAACTGCGTAGTTCCAACCAAGGAAGTTGCTACTGTAGTTAGCAACGATGCTTTAGGGAAACACATCCCCGTTCAAGATGAATAAAACCAAAACATTTGTTTATTTGATGACTTTTCACAGTGATGAAATTTAAACTTCTTATCTTTCTCTTGCAACATCTCTGACATCTAAACCAGCAACAACAACAACAACAACATCAGCAACAACAACAACAGCAACAACTAAACCAGCAACAACAACAACGACAACAACAACAGAAAACAGCACCAAATCAGTTACAGCCACAACAACAACCAATGATCCTCCAACAAGACAACAAGGTAGTAACTCATCTTTCTCTAGTCTCTCTGTCTTCCTGTCAGCCTCTTTATCTTCCTATACTGAACTTCATTATTTTACCCTTTATTTTATTCATGTTTATGTTCATGTAAATGTAACTACACGTCGAGGCGACACGGACCATGAGCACTGTGATTGGTTGGGTAGCCTTGCAATGCCTCCGAGCCGATCACAAGTGCCCCTTGCTTTGGAATAAATTTTACTCCAAATCAGCGGCTGTAACACGGTGGTCAATTTATTTGACCACCACAACCCGAGAGAAATGACTCGTTTCACTACCAGAATATGATTCAATCCTGTCAACAACATTTTAAAGTTCTACAACAGCCGCACGTTTACAAATTTTATGTTGGTAGAACGCTAAGCCGGAAGTTAGCCTGCTCGGCTGGCAAAAGTCGAACAGTGGACACTGTAGCACTACAGCCTACAGCTGTGCACATCGGCCGCAATGTGCCCAGCTGTAGGGTTAGCCTCCTTTGTGTTGCTGCCACGTAGTAAATGGTGGCGTTTCATACGGATGCTGAAGGGTACATTTAGCGTCAAAGAATTCAGCTTTGTCACGCTGTCTGAAAGCGTCGGTAATGACTCACTGAGATGAGAACAAGTTGGTTTTTTGGGTTTTTGCAAATTTGTCAATATATAAATTGAAGACAGTTGGAATACATTGGCTTTATGATGTCATATGTCTTTCCTCCAACACTACTCTCAATAAGTTTATAGAATAAGCCATCTCTCTTTCTCCTCTTCTGAAGTATGAATGTCAGAGTGACACTCGTTTGTGGGTGGAGATATTCTCTTTCAGTCAGACGTGTTCACACAATACAAAATAAAATGTTCTCTTCTTTTATCCTCTTTCCAGATTGGTGGCGGCTCGTCATTGTGTTTGTGGGAGTTGCAGCTCTCTTAATAACTATCCTTATTGTTGTTGCTCTCATCAGATGGAAGAAAACTAAAGGTGAGAGCAACGACAGATATTATAAAGAAGAAGTTTTGATGAACCTGGATTTTTATTGTTGAAGCTAAAGTCGACTCTCTTTTGTCTCTTCAGGAAAAAAACCCCAGATGGATGAAAACACTGTGAGTTTTACGGCTGAGTAATCAAATGTTTCTACAGTTATGACAGAGCTGAATCAGCTGCTCTCTGACAGAGTCATCCAAATCTAAACAGCCTTCACAGAGCCAGTGTTTGACCACATGTAAGTAGACTCTGTTTGTTTGTTGTTTTCAGGGACGGAGCTTAAACCCTGCAGTGAGTCCAGAAACCAGTCAGGACCACGGTGAGATCTCACACTACACCCAGGACAAAGTTACACTCACTGTTTTTAGATTTGTTGTTCAAAATGTAGCTCTATGAGACACACAGTGACTCTTGAATCTAAGTTCTTTCTGCAAGAGAAGAAGTGGGAGTCTGATGATGCAGCTGGGCGACACCAGAACAGACCAGAACACAATCAAGTCCACATGTTACTGAGCAGCCATTATGTTGTCTTCTCTGTGTAGGCTGATCCTGAAGATGGTGTTTCCTACGCCTCCATCAGCTACACCAGGAAGACCAACAGTAAAGGCCGGGTAAGCTGTCTGATTGGTTCTAGTGATGATGGTAGTGAATGAAAACACTTCTCTCATTTAATGTTGTGTCATTTCTGTGTTGTGCTGTTTGTCTCTTTTCCAGGTTCTGGGTAAAGATGGTGATGAAGATGATGCAGTGACCTACAGCACCGTGAAAGCTTCCTCTTCTTCTGCTGGAGCCTCAGCTGATCCCAGCGACCTCTACGCCACCGTCAACAAACCAAACAAATAAGAGACCACAGTGTAGTTACAGCTCAGATCATTACAGGTAATTTACACTGAGAACTGATAAATGTTTTATTATTTTATGATAATATATGGAACATTTAGCTTGATGAACTTGCTGTCAGGCACTTTAATGTGCTAGTGCTGTGTTGTAGTTAAACATGTATTAGTTTTACTGTTATTTCTGTATCACCTGTTATTGTTTGATATGCAGTCATTTTAACATCTATATCTCTGTTCAGGTTATTTTTATGTTCTGGTATGAAAATAATTAAAGCAAACTAAGAGGAAGTGGGACAACGCTCATGTCACGGTTGGGTGCGGGGTAGTGTGGTGAGGCAGCTTGTAGGACCCAAATGCAGGACACACAGGGCGGAGCAGGTAAAATTCCAAAGGTTTATTTAGCAAACAAAAGGCGAGCACACTTACTAACTGAGTGGCTGATCACAGAGAGTCCAAACACGGTAATAAAAACAGAAAATCCAAAAACAAAAACTGGTAATCCAAAACAGAACTCAAAAAAGCTGCTCCAATAATCCATTGACAGGGCAAGGCAGGGCTGAGTAACAACTGCAACACAAGGTACACACTGTACAATGACCGGACAGGGAATGAACAGAAACACCAGGTATATATACACACACAGACAAACGAGCAGGGCGGGAGCAACACAGGTGAGTGGGATCAAGGTAACGAGGCAGGCAGAGAGACAGAAGGGAAAACAGAGAGAGGCAGGCAGGCAGAGTCAACAAAGGGGAACAGACGGAACACTAGACAGGCAGTCATGGGGCAAAACACAGAAGTACACAGACCAGGAGAAAACACTAAAGATATGAACAAGGTACAGGACTAAGAACTAAGAAACTAGACAAGACAGACACTAAGTAAGTAATACATGAAACTGTGACAGAACTGAAATCAGGAAAATACCAAAACACAGACTAACAGATAAAGGAATAAACTCAGAACTAAACAGAACAGATTACATAACTAACATGCAGCTACAAAACCAAAACCCTCAGAATAAAAACCCAAAAACACACCACCCAGGACAGGATCGTGACAGCTCATCTTGACTGACTCACTTTTGAGAGCCAAATTAAGCAGCGTGTAAGACCTCCAGAGCTCTGCTGCAGTTGTGAACTATATTGTCACTGAAAAACTTCCTCTTCAGATATCAAAAGTATCTGCAATACCTCCAGCAGAGAAAAGACAGAGAAAGGAACAGTTTGAAAGTTTGACAGCAACAATATGATTGGCTCACAGAGGTTGTGACAGATTCTGATTGGTTTAACTGAAAGAATGAACGCCCTCAATCTGATGACGGAGTTGGAAGGAGAAAAAGGAAGAGAGGGGGCGGGAGAGAAATAGAGTCAGTATGAACGATGTCTTCCTGATTGAACTTCTGCTGAGCTTCAATTCTCTGAAAAAAGAACTGCAAAGATACAAAGAGGAACCAGCAGATCTCAGAGCAGTAAAACATCATCTTATCTGTGTTCTTCAGCAGCTGCTACAGTATCACCATATTGCACCATGGACATCAGGAGTCAGATTCTGGTGGGAGAGGAGTTTGACTCTTCACCTGTCTGTTCATGTGTGCTGTCAAACATCACCATGGATCCTGTCTGTTTGCTAAGAAACACTCAAGAACACAAGTGTCACTGTTGCAAACATTTATCTTAACTAACAGTCTTCACACGTTGAACTTCCTCTTCATCTATTTAGAAGGTGAAAAACGTCATTGTCACAAATAAAGTGTGAACTTGAGGCTCAGTGTGAATCTAAATATAGTTCATTTGTAACTGTCATGTTTTTACTTGATACAGGCAGGGTCAGGACACCAGGTAATAATGCTGCATTTGACACATGAAGTTGGATTTTCACGAGTTCCCAGTTGGAAGTTTCTGCTGGAACGCCCCCTTAAGGAGGCAGAGTGTTTCACACTTCTCTGCGCTTCAATTTCAGCTTTTACCAAAACTCCATAGTGACAGTTTTTACATTCTCCCCCCTGCTGGTCGTGATGTCCAACTCTAGATGATGGTGACTTATGTGTGTGTCTTTTTTTCTCTCAGGTGATTCAGGTCTGGGTGATGAGGCGAGAAACACATAAGAGGGGGCCGGGTGCTCAGCTCTCTCTCTTGTGATGGTGATGGTGCAGTGGATAAGACACATGCCTTTGGTGTGAGAAACCTGGGTTCAACCCTCATGACCCATCCACCAATGTATCCATGAGCAAGACACTTAACCACCAGTTGCTCCAGAGGTGTGCGACCTCTTACGTGTATAGTAATTGTAAGTTGCTTTGGATAAAAGCATCAGCTAAATGAAATGGGTTTAGTTAGGGATTGGTTTAGGGTTGAGTGGAAGGCTGGGCTGGAGAGCTTCCCTTCCTTTTGTTTGTTTTGGCCCGCCCATCAGATTTGTTGCTTTGTTAGAAATCATTTTTGAACGTATTTCATGTTTATGGACTCCTGGACTCTTAATTTATGTTCGACCTCCATTGTACCATTGGGATTCAGGTCTGGGCTCTGGCTGGGCCATTCCAAACATTAATCTTCTATGCTTTTGTGGATTTGGACTTGTGCTTTGGGCAGTTGTAGTGCTGAAGGGTGAACTTTATCTTCAGCTTTCTACCCAACGCCTGAACAAACTGTTCATAATTCCCCCCACCCTGACTAAGGCCCCGGTTCCAGCTGAAGACAAACAACCCAAAAACATGATGCTGCCTCCACCATGCTTCACTGTGGGTAGGGTGTTCCTTGGGTGATGTGCAGTGTTGTTTTTCACCAAAAATACCTTTTGGAATTATGGCCAAAAAGTTCTACCTTGGTTTCATCGGACCATAACACATTTTCCTACATGCTTTTGGGGGACTTGATGTTTATTTTTGTAAACTTCAGCCGTGCTTGGATGTTTTTCTTTGTAAGAAAAGGCTTCTGTCTTGCCACCCTTCCCCCATAGCCCATTCATATGAAGAATAAGGGAAATAGCTGTCACATGTACCACACAGCCAGTACTTGCCAGAAATTCCTGCAGTTCCCTTACTCTAGGCCTTTTGGAAGCCTCGCTGACAGGTTTTCTTTTTGTCTTTGCATCAATTTTGGAGAGACGTCCAGTTCTTGGTAAAGTCACAGTTGTGCCATATTTTCTCCACTTGATGATGACTGTCTTCACTGTGTTCCACGGTATATCTAATGTTTTGGAAATTCTTTTGTACCCGTCTCCTGACTTATGTCTTTCAACAATGAGATCTCTCTGATGCTTTGAAAGCTCTCTGCGAACTGTGGCTATTGCTCGGAGATGCAACTAAGAATCAGCTGAGCTTTATTTGTGATTAATCAGAGTCACTTTAAATGATAGCAGGTGTGTAATGACTTCTAGTTAACCTGAGTGTAAATGTGATTGTTTATTCTGAATACAGCCACATCCCCAGTTATAGGGTGTGCACAATTATGCAACCAGGTTATTGTAAGGTTTTTATTTTTCATTTTTCCCCCTCGAAGATTTCAATTTGTTTTTCTATTGAATTGTTCACATCATAGGTCACATTAAAGGTGGAAAAAGTTCTGACATGGTTTATCTTTGTCTCATTATTTTACATCATAAGAACCTGCCGTTTTAACAGGGGTGTGTAGACTTTTTTCTATCCACTGTACGTGTAGCATATCTGCCTGTTATCTGTGGCTGGTTACTTCAGTCAGTTAGCCGTGCAGCTAGTGGCCCTTTAAGCTTACTCAGCCCCGGGTTGGCAAGAGCCAAACCCGGCAAGAAAACCACATTCGTACTTTATTCCCTGTGGTCAAACTGGCCTCTGTCAGTCTCAGAGGCTGTGTTTGGTCCTGGTCCAGCTGCCGTGTTCACTCACTGGGATCTGGAACCAGTCCGCACAGAGTCTGCGCGATGGGGTGGGGGTGTAAATACACATTCGCCTCTACTGGTACTATAAACACCAATCCATGTCTGCGACACGTCCCTCCCTTACTTTGGGTTTTTACCATAGACTGTTTATAAAAAACATATATGGAGGCAAATAGCACTGTGTTTTCTGTTTCTTGGAAACTTTCTGCTTAAAGTAATCCCTATGAGTAATCCCCAATTTTACAAAATGTACCTGAAATATGATTACATACGGACAACAGTTACAATTTTTTAAAGTACAGAAGTCCGAACTTGGCTAACTTGGTTTTGAGAAACAGCCTGGGTCTCTGGATTTGAGTTGTTTGTTTGTCACGTGACATCTCTCGTTCTGTTTTTCCTCTCTCTCCAGCAAGCGGCACTAGAGTCACTCCAATTGGCTGTTACTGCTGCACTTATTAAAGGAGTAACACAAAATAAACCAACATAAATGACTGATTTAATACCTAATGTTATTTGTTTGTCTACACCACATTTATTATTTGTTTTCGCTTTTATAGGTTTTAAGGAAATATTAACCTGGGTTACACCTTCATTACGGTATGTTACCAGAAACCGAATCCAGAAATGACCCCAAGGTGTTTTAAGTGTCGCCATCATAGAAGCTGGTCGATTTCTCTAAATGCTAAATAAAGGCCCTTTAATGTTTCCTTTCTTATCTCCTTTAGCAAAGGGTACACTGGACCAACCTTTGTAAAAGTAAAGGAGATAATGCCGTCCCACAATTCCTTGCAACAGCAGCATATAAAGCGAATCACTATTGTAATTTCACCAACAGACCCACATAAATGTACAGAAGCATCTAAAAAAATTACAATATCTTTGAAAAGTTCATTTGAACTGAACAAGACAGAGATTAAAGGCTCAGGAAACATTTGCAGGTGTTTTGAGTTAATTAGCTGATTAGAGCTCTTCTCAGGTCGACTTTTCTCTATTTATGAAGTCTTTATTCTAACTTTTTGAATTGAATAACGGAAAAAAAATTAACTTTCCTGTAAAGTAAGTAAGTAAGTAAAAGTTTATTTATATAGCACCTTTCACAGGTATAGGGCCACAAAGTGCTTCACAACAAAAACATTAATATCATAAAATACACACAATAAAAGCATAGACAGTACACGATCATATCAACCCACAAGTAGCTAATTAAAAGCCTGAACAAATAAATGTGTCTTTAGTCTGCATTTGAAGGCATCAACAGAATCAGAGGAGCGCATAGACGGTGGAAGGTCATTCCACAACCTAGGGGCAACAGCCTGAAAAGATTGGTCACCTCTAGTACTGTGACAATCCAATGTTTTGATGCACCTGTAGAAACAACAGAGCATCTACTGAACAAATGTATAAAAAAGATAAAAGCGCCCATCACAGGAAAAAATATATATTTATGATATCTATTTATGTTTGAACATAGTTTACTCTTTATTCTCAACTTTGTCTACTTGTATATTAATTTTGTTATTATATTGTATCAGCATTTTAATCCTTTTGTTTTTCCAACAGTATTTATGTTGTTGTTTTTTTCTCATTCATCCCCTCCACAAGGAGGAGAAGCCACAGAAGGTGACAAAACTGAAAAAACTTACCTGGCTAAGCAGAAAATTAACTGGACTGTTGCTCAGTTGTCCAAAGTCTTTTTAGATGAAAGAAAATTCTGCATTTCATTTGGAAATCCAGGTCCCAGAGTCTGGAGGACGAGTGGAGAGGCGCAGAATCCAAATAGCTTTAAGTCCAGTGTGAAGTTTCCACAGTCAGAGATCATTTGGGTGCCATGTGATCTTCTGCTGTTGGTCCACTGTGTTTTATCAAGTCCAGAGTCAATGCAGCTTCTACCAGGAGATTTTAGAGCAACTTCATGCTTCCATCTGCTGACAAGCTTTATGGAAACGCTGATTTCCTTTTCCAGCAGGACTTGGCACCTGCAGCGCTAAAACCACTAGTGCCTGGTTTACTGACCATGGTGTTACTGTGTTTGATTGGCCAGCCAGCTCACCTGACCTGAACCCTACAGAGAATTTATGGAGTATTGTCAAGAGGAAAGTGAGAGACACCAAAGCAACAGAACAGACGAGCTGAAAGCTTCTATCAAAGTACCCTGGGATTCTTTAACTCAGCAGGGCCACAGGCTGATTGTGTCCATGTTACGCTGCATTGATGTAGTTATGTAAGCATAAGAAACCCCGACCAAGTGCTGAGAGCATAAATTAACCTTTTTATGAACTTTTCAAGTTTTTATATTATTCACTCTTTATTCTGATATTTCAAGATATGGATTTTTGATTTCCATTAACTGTAAGCCGTAATCATCGAGATAAAAACAAAAAAAAGGGCTTAAATATTTTATTTTATATGTAATGAATCAAGAAGTTTCACTTTTTGAAAAAAATGAACTTTTCGCGATATTCTAAATCTTTGAGATGCACCTGTTTGTCCTGGTGTCTGGTGAAGTGTGCTCGGACTAAAGCCCCTTTCACTCTCTTCTAGAGGAAGGAGTTGAGCTCCTGTCTTTTAGAGTGTAAAAGATTCTTATATTGCTGATCTGTTTGTCAAACCTTTACCAGGTCTCTAATCTCGTCCTCTAACTCCTGCACAGCGCTCATGTTGACTGTGACATTAGTTATGTATTCCTGACAAAACACCCTAATTTGAGCCTTTCCTGCCTCCCACCTCTGAGTCAGGGAAAGAAAAACGTATTTCAGAGATCTCCAGTAAGCCCGAAACTGTTTTAAGATAACATTGTTTAATATTTTATCGTTAAAATGCCAAACACTCTTTGGTTTTGAAGAGTCATCTTCATAAAAACAAAACAATGGTCTGTAAAACGAATCGGGATGATCTGACTGATCTGATGAGGCTGCAGCGGCCTACAAAAACCGCCAGGGCGAGGTGCGCTCGCCGCAGCTGCTCCTGTGGGAGGACACTTGTCTGCCCTCCATCAGAGCAGAGTCCATCCTTGGTGCCCCTCTGTTCATGTAAGTTACAAAGCAAACAGCGGCAGGTCCAAGCTCATGTAACTTTAGCTGGTTGTTCCTCATCAAGGCCAGTAGAAACAAACCTTTCCACATTTGCTTTTTACCGTTGGATCATTTTTTGCAGGCTCAATGAACACTTATACCTGTGGTACACAGGATAGTAGCCCGGGTCGCGTTAGCTTTTGTCGAAATCGATACAACTATGCACAGGATAACCTCAGCCACTGCCTTTCTGATGTTCACTGTTTCACTGACATCCTCTGATTCTTGTTAGACCTGACAGTCTTCATCACAGAAACCTTTATAACCATAAACACAGAGGTTTTTCTTTAGTTCTTGCCACACATCTCATTAGAAATAAATGTTGGGATGCGAGTGATGCAGACAGAAGTCACCACCAACTGTACTGCTGTATTAAGTTACTTATTCATGTTTGAGGCACATGAGATGTTTCTGTGCCCCACCTGTTCTCTCTGCTGGGCTGCGGCACCACCCTCACCCCATGGTTTAGAGACAGGGGTGGCATCTTTGAGGACGCCCTCCTGTCCAACAAACAGCTTACTATCTACCACAAACACCCAAACACACACAGTAAACACAGTAGGGGAAAAAAGAGAAATCTTATAAACTCTCAGCCACACTCACCACCACCAGACTCCCAGCATGCACAGAGAGAGGGAGGTACAAAAAACACCCAAATGGCTAAAGAGATACAGCAGTTGTCTAAAGGTTTTCAGTGTTCTCATCATCAGGACAAACAAGTTTTATAATTACATATAATAATTTTATAATTATATTTTATAATGACCCACTGAAAGCACATGGTAACAGGTACAAGGCCTGTTGTGTTTCTGATGTTTGTCAGTTCATCATTAGAGGGTAAAATCTCCAGAGCTCTGCTGCTTTTTTAACCACATTCTCACTGAAACACTTCCTCTTCAGATCTCTGAACAAAGAGCTTCAAAGATACAAAGAGGAACCAGCAGATCTCAGAGCAGTAAAACATCATCTTATCTGTGTTCTTCAGCAGCTGCTACAGTATCACCATATTGCACCATGGACATCAGGAGTCAGATTCTGGTGGGAGAGGAGTTTGACTCTTCACCTGTCTGTTCATGTGTGCTGTCAAACATCACCATGGATCCTGTCTGTTTACTAATAAACACTGTCTGAAGAAAACAAGTTGGATCATTGCAAACATTTATCTTAACTAACAGTCTTCACACCTTCAACTTCCTCTTCTTCTTTTTGATTGGTGAAACACGTCATTGTCACAAATAGACCGTGGGACTGGACACCGTGTGATGGCTGCGATCGAAATTACTGATTATTAATTTGGGGTCTCTGTCAGTCACTGTGGATGAGAGAAAACTACATTTCAAACATGTAAAAGTGAAAATTTTAACAGAGTTTTTGACTGTTTGGACATTGACAAGAAATTCAGAGAGACTGAAATCTAAAACAGACTAAAAGTCAATATGAGGATGTGACATCATCCTAACCACAGGAAGTAGCTGCAGCGTCTCTCTACTAAAACACTACTTTAGAAACTGAGCACGAGAACAAGAGACAGAAGAAGGAGAGACAGAGAGAATCATGATGGTTGAGTTCAAATGGATTTCTTTATTTCTTACAGCGGTGCTTCAGTTTACAGGTAAGAATACATATATCACATATATAAATGGAAGGCACATTGTAAAAAATAACTTGATCAATATTATTAAAGATTCTTTATTAGCTACATTTGATTTAACTAAGAAAACCACATCTGTTGTTTCTAATGTGGTGAGTTTAGTGAACTCTTGGAAACTAAGGATAAAGAAATAATCGTCACTAACTATGAACATAACAGACATTTTCTCATTTCACTTTATTTTTTCATCATTTTCTCAACAGCAGCAGCTGAAACACTTCCCTCTCCTTCACTGTCAGAGTTGGAGATGAAGTCACTTTGCCTTGTGAAAATGTGATAGACGGTCAGAGAAAATGTGAATATACTACATGGCTCTTTCAAGGTTCAGGATACACAGCAGCAGCAGAGCTGGTTAAACTTGGGCAGATTGGTGAAAACGCCAAATCTAAATCA
This sequence comes from Lepomis macrochirus, assembly GCA_024633595.2. NCBI lineage: Eukaryota > Metazoa > Chordata > Actinopteri > Centrarchiformes > Centrarchidae > Lepomis > Lepomis macrochirus. The sequence continues at coordinate 7,195,092 of JALXJV020000017.1, read as the reverse complement.
GACAGACTGAGTGTTACAGAGAACTGTTCTCTGGTTATAAAGAAGGTCACAGACGAGGATTCTGGTCGTTATGACTGTCAACAGTACAAATCAAGAGACCAAAAAAGTCCAGACTCTCAGGTTTTGGTTCATCTGTCTGTTATTACCAGTGAGTATTTCCATCATAATGTTTTCAGCTCAAACTGTCTTGTTAGAACAATATACTGAAACATTACAATAATTATGATCACAGTGATGAAGTTAACTTTACTCTTGTTGTCTTTCTCTCACAATATCTCTGACAGCAGAAACAACCAAAACAATTGCAACAACACAAAAAACAACAAAACCACCAACAACAACTAAATCAACAACAACGACTAAACCAACAACAACTAAATCAACAACAACAACAACCAAACCAAAAACAACAACCAATGATCCTTCAACACAACCACAAGGTAGTAACTCATCTTTCTCTAGAGTCTCTCTGTCTTCCTGTCAGCCTCTTTCTCTCCACATACTGGACTAAAATAAACGTTTTCATTGTTTTTATTTGTTGATTTTTTAACTGACTTTCGTGAAAGACAAAACTGGCCATTGATCAGACTATAAATCGGAAAATGGAGTAAGTGATTACATTCTCTCTCTCTCTCCTCTTCTGGAGTCTAAAGTCTGAATGTCAGAGCGACACTCGGCTATGGATGCAGATATGTAGAGAGCACCATGTAGAGAAAACATTCCATTTGATGTCGTACATCCTCCGTGTGGATGGGGCCCTGGAGCTAAGGAGTGTCTTGACTGCTCCTGTCGTTAGGCTTGCCTCTAGGTACTGTGCCCCCTCAAGGGCCAGACCCACAGCCGCCACAGGGCGGGGCAAGGGTGAAGAACCCGGCCCCCTTCCCGGGACAGCAGGTCTCTCCTCAGAGGGACCTGCCATGGAGGACCTTCCAGGAGATCCAGCAGGTCTGAGAACCACACCCGGGTCGGCCAAAACGGCGCTACTAGTAGTTAGCCGAATACCGTTCTGACGGACCCTCTCCAGGATCCCCGGGAGCAAAGCGACTGGGGGAAAAGCGTACAAACGTAGCCTCGGCCACGAGTGCACCATGGCGTCCAGCCCTAGTGGGGCTGGGGGTGTCAGGGAAAACCATAGAGGACAGTGCGTAGTCTCTTCACCTTACGCACAATGACTCCACCACCTCGGGGTGGAGTCTCCATTCCCCGGGCCTCGGCCCCTGCCTCGACAGCAAGTCTGCTCCCTGATTCTGAAGTCCCGGAATGAACATCGCTCTGATGGACAGTAGCTTCCGTCGGGACCACAGGAGGATCTGGTGCGCCAGTCTGCAAAGAGGGCGCGAGCGCAGACTCCCCTGGTGATTCAGATAGGCCACCACTGCCGTGTTGTCGGACCTAACAAGAACGTGGTGACCCGGAGTTCGGGCAGGAAGCTCCTCAGAGCCCGAACACCGCCAGCATCTCGAGGCAATTGATGTGCCATGACGAATGATGCTCCTGCCAGAGCCCCTGCGCCGAGCGGTCTCCCATGACCGCGCCCCACCCAGTGAGGGAAGCGTCTGTCGAAACGATTACACGGTGACAAGATGCCCCTAATTTGGGTCCCTGGGACAAGAACCAAGACTTTTTCCACTCTGATAGGGCACGAAGACATTTGTGCGTGACCCGTATCAGGCGGAACGGATTTCCCCTCGGGGAGAATCCCTTGGTCTTCAGCCACCACTGTAGGGCCCTCATGTGCAGTAGACCAGAAGGTATTATGCTGTAAGCTTCTGCCATGAGGCCTAATATCCTCCGGAAGTGTTTTTCTGTGATGGCGTGGCCCAACTTCACTCTCTTTACTGTGGTCAAAATGGACTGGATACGTGCTGGAGACAGCTGTGCCTGCATCGTTCCTGAGTCCCACATCACCCCTATGAACGTAGTTCTCTGGGTGGGCACCAACACACTTTTCTTCACGTTGAGCCTCAGCCCCAAATGTTGAAGATGAGCGAGAACGACATCTCGATGTCGAACCGCCAGCTCTCGAGATTGTGCCAGAATTAGCCAGTCGTCGATGTAATTTAGAACTTGGATGCCCTGGAGCCTGAGAGGGGTCAGAGCTGCATCCATGCACTTGGTGAAGGTGCGAGGGGAGAGTGCTAGGCCGAAGGGAAGGACCCGGTATTGGTATGCCACACCCCCGAAGGCAAACCGCAGAAACTTCCTGTGGGATGGACGGATGGGGATATGGAAGTACGCATCCTTGAGATCTATGGTGACAAACCAGTCCTCGGACCGGATGTGACTCACGATGGCGGGGATGGTAAGCATCTTGAACCTGTATCTCCTCAGAGACCGGTTCAGAACCCGCAGATCCAGGATCGGGCGCAGGCCTCCGTCCTTTTTGGGAACGATGAAGTACCGGCTGTAAAAACCCGACTCGCTTTCCAGCGGGGGAACGACCTCCACCGCCCCTTTTTCCAGCAGCGTGCAAACTTCCTGTCCCAGCACCGGGCGCTGCTCCGGTCGTACCTTGGTCTGGACCACCCCTTCGAAGCTGGGGGGACGAACCCGGAACTGCAGTCTGTATCCCTCGATGACGGTGCACAGGACCCAGGGGGAGACCTCTGTCAAGTTCCACCAGGTCTCTGCGAATTCCGCCAGCGGGACCAACCCCTCGGGGTTGGTGGCCGGTGCTTTGTGCTGGTCTCAGGCAGTCTCCTGAAGCAAGCTGGCAGGAAAAGACCCCCGATAACCCGCAGTTTGGAAGCCGAACCTCTGGTCGACTGCCGCCCCTCGGGGTCGGCAGAATGGTGGAGGTTCAGTGGTGGTGAGCGCGTCCCGAGCGCCTCGGCGGCGGGAAAACTGCGCTATTAGCCCCTCTGGAGGGGACCTCAGTCGGCCTCCGGGGCTGGACCGCCAAGTCAGGACCTCTTCGTCTGGCTCCTCCTCGACTGGATGACGGTTCTCAAATCTGTTGGGGGTGAGCGTGGGTGCGACGTCTCCTGTCCCAGGCTGATCCAGGGGGAGCACGAGAAGCCACACTCTGCTTTTGGTGCTGGCGGTGTGTGCTGGTGGATGGTTGGAACGCACTAGCTGATCTACCAGAGCGGGGCCCAGCCTGGCGGGGGAAGTACCATCTGAAGGCCTCATCCTGAGTCTTCACATGCCGGAACCTGTCCACTACAGAGTTGACCGTGTCCCTGAACAGCCCAGTGGTGGAGACCGGAGCATCAAGGAGAAACCTGCGGTCTTTCTCCCTGATATCCGACAGATTCAGCCAGAGGTGCCTCTCAGTGGCCACCAGGGCGGACATGGACCTGCCCTTGTCCTGCTGCCATGAACGCTTTACCGACTAGTGCTGATGTGACACGGCACGGTCTAGTCGGCAGCGCTGGTTGGTGAAGGGATGAGGCCAGCCGAGGGGAGCGATAACTCGCCAGATCTTCTTCCACTCGCGGCACACTCCCGTATCCTTGGCCCTTAATCCCCGCCACGTTGCTGTACTCCAGCAGCTGGGGAGTAGACAGCCTGGCCGAGAAGGGCTTGTCCCAAGACTTACACAACTCGTGTAAATCCGGAAAGAACGTTAGGGGCCGGCGTGGTGGCGCTGCATGGCTCCTGAGGAAGCGATCATCCAGCCTGCTGCTGGTGTCGGGCTTCTGTACAGCTGGTGGCCAATCCAGGCTGAGTTTAACCACAGCCCACATCATCACTTCCAGCAGCTCATCACAATCAGGCGCGGCGCTCCTCTGATGACGTCGCCCCGACATCCGGAAGTCCTCCTCCTCCTCGAGGGCGGCTAGCGCGTCTAGCTCCTCAGAGCCAGAGCGCACATGTCTCGCCGGCGATCGTTCCCAGACAGAAGAAGCCGAAAACTGGGCTCTCGAGCGGGAACGAGGAGAATCGGAGTCTGCAGATGAAGGCAGAGAAAGGGCCTCAGCCGTCTCAAGATCCTCCAGCAGGTCCTGCTGCGACCCCCATGACCAAAGCTGTCGGTTTGCCTCAGCAACCGCAGGGCCTGAGCCACGGGGAGAGCGTATCCTGCCGTCCTCTGTGAAGAGTGCTATGCGGGACCTCAGTACCCGCATCGGCAGGGCCTCGCAATGGCCACAGCCAGCCCCCTCGAGAGCTGCTGTGGCGTGCACAAACAAGCAACACACAGTTCGTGGGAATCTCCTACCGTGAGAAACCGTGGGCAGGGAGGTACACATCTGCGGAACTGGCTCAGCTCAGAGGACGTACTGCGACTTCCTGGTGGGTAATCCTTACTAGCCATTCTTCTCTTGCGGGAGCTTTTCACTAACAACATTAGCCAAGTGCCTGCTGAATAGAAAAAAGCTAATGTACCTATGTGCCGGCGTGCTTATATACGCCTACGGTTACGCCGTCACATGCTACCGTTCTCATTAAGCCAATAGGATTGGAGTAGTTTTCATTCGCATTCAGCCCTGCCACGCCTAAAGGCGTTCCCATAGTGTCGTCACCGACGCAGTTCGAGTTCCCCTCGAAGGGGAACTGTGAGCTGATGAAAGTCTGGGATTCATTGCTACTTTAGCTGCAGGATTTCAAACAGAACTGAACTGTGCAGTCAAAATGTTTCTAATGTTTTCAGAATCATTCTGGAGGTTCATCATTGTGTCTGTGGGTTTAGCAGCACTCATAATAATTGTTGTGGCAGTCAACATCTGGACAAGAACTAAAGGTGAGAACATTCACAGATGAAACTCAGAAACAGGAAGTTTTGATAAACCTGGATTTTCACTGTGGAAACTAAAGTCGACTCTTTCTCTTTTCTTTTCAGGGACAAAAACACAGATGGATGAAAACACAGTGAGTTTATAATGTTTTTACAGTTGGTGCTTTACACAGCAAACCAGTGTTTGTGACATCTGTTCTTCATTCTGAAGTGTAGATATAGATAGAAGAAGACAAATACAAACAGGAATCACTCTAGTGACTTTTAACAACACAGATAGTTTAGTTTTGTTTCCAAAAACAACGTCCACGTTACTATACTACTATAAAATCCAGTTCCAATGCAAACTGTCCAGCAGCCAGTCAGATAAAGATCAGATCAGACAGTAACTAATGGTGCGTTCGGGGTCTACTGACTCAATTGTGAACCGTGTTCAGTTTAAAAACATCAGCAGTAAACTGGGAAGAACATTTTGTATTTGTGGTACCACATAAACACTCTGTGGTCAGTCAGGTGGAGGAACATGTGACAGTTTGGTACTTTTAATTAATTAGTTAATTTCCTTCTGCATGTCCTTCGTCACCATAGAAACACTTCCTCTCTCAGTGTCAGAAACATATAACAGTAACTGATGGTGCGTTCAGGTGCTGTCAGATTATTTCTTATCTCCTTGTGTTAAATGTGGGTCAGTGATGTGAAAGTTGTCAGTTAAAGTGTGTCAGAGTGAGGGTTTGTTTGTGTTTCACAGCTGAATAATGATGAAGATGAAGATGATGGTGTGGTGAACTATGAAAACGATGGAGACCCTTCTGCCTCTGTCAGACTCCACTGATCAACAACTTCCATATCAACATCAGCTCATCAGAGAAAAGACTCCACTGCAGTTAAATAACAGGACATTTACACGAGGAGTTGAAGCCTTTAGAGAAATGTTGAGAATATTTCTTAAGGGACTTTGTTTATGTAACAAGGAAAGGTCAGACCGGTCTCGCTTACAGTAGATTCTAGTTCACACCACGCAATTTTGACGCAGGCGTTTTTTTCAATTCATTGCAAGGGTAGCCTCGCGTTTTTACAAGCTGGTAAAAACACCAGCAACGTGACGAGGCGCTGAGCGTCTTTTCCAAGCTGTGTGCGGAGCACTGAGCGTTTTTTTTTCTGGTCGGCAAGAGTTGAAAAATGTTGGGAAACTTTGGGAACGCTGTGCTCGTTACTGTCACTTGTTACTCAGCTGTCCAATCACATTAGAGGAGGGGCGGGATAAATAGTTCACCGTAGCAACGGTTACTATCCTGGAATCAGGTTTCCTTGAACCTTTAGCTCCCGGACCTAATGGTGGTACTCGCCGAGATGTTTCCTCGTCTGTGAAATCTCATGAACCCACATACAGCGAGTCCGTCTGCTCTCTCTACCTGCTTCAGCCGTCTCTTCATACAGAGCAAGGACTCTACTCTGTGTTGACACTTTTAGTTTGGCAGAACTACTTGCAACAAATGTATCATAGTAACCAAAGTAGAAAAAACGCTGCACCTCAAAAACGCCCACTAGCGCTCCCTGCTGGGCGTTTTCAGCTGGCAAAAACTCTTTGGTGGACTCGGGCCCTTATAGGGAAAAATCAGTATCTCTCTGTAAGCAGTGTTCCAGTGTGGCTGGAGAGCAGGTTTGTCTTCTAGAAGTTATGCATCAGCGACAGTGTTTTTACCTTTGTGAACATGTTTTAATTTGTTTTCATCACAGGCATTTTAAGCCACCTGTCATCCAGACCTTGTTGGCTGAATAGCCTGTTATGCTAAAGTTCACCACAGAGAAGGCTTTGGTGGTTGATAAACCTGAGTGGGCCTAAACGTCTGATCCGTAAATGAGGTGGAGTCAGAGCTGGGTTGACTATTTACTGCATTGTCTGAGGATTGTATAGCCACTGCTGTCTTGTCTGCCTGATCAGCTCCTGCTATTTGTGCTTGTATTTTTATGTGGATTCTTACTTGATTAGATTGTTACAGGTGGACAGGCCCTGCGAATGTTTTTGCCAGCTGCTAAGGTCTGCTGCAGGTGTGGCCATTTTCCCTTTGTTTAGCTGCGTGATTTCCCTCAGCTTATTAGCCACCCCCTCCTCTTTTTAGTGTTCTGCCCTCGGACAGGGTGGTGGATCTTGGGAACCCCTTTCCCCTTCACTGCCTGTGGTGGTGTGTATGATAGCTGTGTGCGCATGTTTAACTTAGTTTTATTGTGCGGTTTATGTGTGTTTGATTTGCTGTGTTTAGGTGGCTGTGCACCCGTGTGAGTATACTTGTGTCAAGGCACTTGGGTGGCCCACAGGTAACCCCTGAATGTCTGGCATCGGTAGATGCAGAGGTGTTTTTTAAAGGTCAGCTTTTATCCTTTTAGCTTTTCTGGCAGCATTGTCATTTACGTCTTGCTTGTTGTTGTTTCAGTTTGTGTAATGAAACTGCCCAAAAACCTTAAATAAATCATCCTACCAGTCGAAACATGTCTCTGAATCTTATTAATTGTGGGGAACCTATGGCAACTGTTAATTAGATATTTGGAGGTTGGAACCCCTCACTATCCCATTTTGGACGGGATAGTTCCGCATTTTACCCTTCTTTCCCGCCATCCTCCCGTATTAGTATTTTCTGTTGAGCAGTTGTGCGCAACCTTCCCATTAATGCATACAGATATTAAGGAAGAGTTCAGACATTGTCTCACTTTAGCCTCTCTGACAGGCATATTTTATTTAAGAAGGCGAACACTTTACATCTCATGAACAGAGACAGACGGCTGCTGTCCATAACCTGTGCCACACACAGCGTAATGACATCACATCAGGACATAACAAGTTTTACTACCGTATTACATTGAGTAAGGGCGCCATCAGATAGTAACACTGAATAACACTTAACACCCCCACTCGCTCTTAGCTCAATGGGTTGAGATCAACACAACATAAATATGGCTTCTTCTACCATCACAATGTGAACACACTCTTTGCGATTTTAAGTGCCAAACATGTCCTGAGCAAACCTCTGTAGCTTTAGCTTGGTGGCTGGTTTTGTCATCACATCAGCAATCATTTGCTCAGAAGGACAGTACTTCAAGATAACTTTCCCATCATTTACAATTTCCCTTATGAAGTGGTACTTAAAGGCCCCCTCCAGTGTATTTTGACATTTCTATGATATTTCATATTTTGTGAGTCACTTCCTCACAATATTGATTACCCACATAGTTCGCCAAATATTTTTTGCCAAATAGCTTAATTTTGTGCTCAAAGTTGCAAAAGTTGCTTAGTTGTTAAAACGGGGTGGTGACGTATGACTTTAGTAAATTCCATAAGTCATACGTCATTCTCCAAGCTTCGCGAAGCACTCTCATGCCTCCGTAAAACTGTCAGGGCTCATTCAGAGCATCAAATCGATAAACATCGTTGTGAACTAACCAATTTATCATGTCCTTCACAAAAAGCGGCTCGCACTTTCACCTGCCACCGTCTTGTATACAGTCTGTAACATGCATTTTACCGGCGGCCGTTTTACCAATGCATCGGCGGAGACACCCCCACCTCAGCGGTAAAGTATGTGCACCATAAAATGTAGCGGGAGTTATCGTGTGCAGCGCCTGACAGGACCATCGACTGTGTGACTGATAACAGCTGATACGCGCACATTAGTTCCTATCATGACTAAATAAAAGCTGCTCCTGCCAGACAGTAAAGTGGACTAAACTTTACAGTGTAGTGATGTTAACGCAGCATATCCTTAGTGAACACTCCAGTCGGTCAGTTTTTGGTTGTCATGGTAATGTTACGTCCGACTATTAACCACACCCCCATTCTCTGTTTGAGAAAGAACGTTCACCAAAAACGGCCGTTAAAACTGGCTGGAGGGGGACTTTAATATCAATGTGCTTACACCTCTTACTCAGACTGACACGATATCCTGTCACACTACGTCTATCTGATGTATCTGATGCCCAATCAGCATCACTGTACACTCTTAGTTTCTCTGAGTCGTTTGTCCTGAAACATAACTCCTGATCTGCTGTACCTTTAAGATACCTGAACACATGTTTTACAGTGTTCCAGTGTTCCTCCGTTGGTTCAGAAAAGTGCTGAGATAGTTTACTGACCACAAAACTAATATCTGGTCTGGTGCATGTGGATAAATAGATTAAACTCCCCACTGCTTCTCTGTACCTTCTTGGGTCTTTCAGTCTCTCAGCATCATCTGTGTATTCTAGTTTTGGTTCACACGGAGTCTCTCTGGACTTGCAATCTTGCATTTCAAGTCTCTCCAATACTTTGTCTATGTACTTCTTCTGTGACGTTTTAACTTGACCTTCTGTTTGGTAAAAATCTATTCCCAGAAAATGTTTCAACTTTCCCAGGTCTTTCATTTTAAACCTTTCAGTGAGTATTTGTTTTACATTGCTAGCTGCTATGATCAGATCGTCGACCCATACTATCAAGATCACGTTTTCGTTGTCTCTCAGTGATCAGCTGGGTTCTGCTCAAAACTGTTCTCACTCAAACATGTGTGTAACATAACATTCCAGTTTCTACCAGACTGTTTAAGACGATAGAGAAACTTTTGCAACTTACAAACAAGCTTTTCACCCGTTTTTGCCTTGTTCTCATTGCCCTCTGGTTGCTCTATATAGATCTCACAATCAATCGGTGCATGCAAATAAGCTGTCTTAACGTCCATCTGGTGTAAGAGCAGGTTCTTCTGCGCTGCCTTTTGCATGATCACTCTCATACTTGTCATGTCAGCTGTTGGTAAGAATATCTCTTCGTAGTCTGTTCCTGGCTTTTGACTGTAGCCTTTTGCTACGAATCTCGCTTTGTATTTGTCTGACCTATCAATGTCTCTTTTGAGTGCGTAGACCCATCTACCCCCCACTGTCTGTTTGCCGGTTACGTAAGCTGCTGTCTGCATTGCATAGTTCTACAGTTTGTCTGGTAACTCGCTTTCTATCAATAAGCATCTGCTCATGTCATAGAGAGTTCGCCAGCCTCTCTCTGCTGTACCGTTTTAGTGGTCTGGAATAGGCTGCAGACGTCTCGTGCCTAATCCTATTCTTAGTTAACAGTGCCTGGAAATCTCAGCTTGTAAACTCAGTGCCGTTATCTGAGCGAATGCACTTGACTTCTCCATAAGGTGCTATGTCTGCTAAGAACCTTTCTGTGGCCTGTACTGCATCGCTCTTCGTTCTCAGAAAATACACAAATACAGTACCTGAATAGTCGTCTGTAAAGGACTGTACATATCTGTGCCCTTCTGTAGTTGGTGCTGACATGGGACCGGCTAAATCCGTGTGGACTAGTTCTAAGGGTTTCTTAGCCTTTCTGTCTGGCTCCCTGTTTCTCGTCTGTGTGAATTTTCCCTGTGTACACACTTCACATAACTGGCCTGGTTTAACTGTATTTCCTTTTATCTCCATGCCTTTCACTACACCTTGTAACTTCTGCACATCTTCATAGTTACAATGACCCAATATTTCATGCCGCGTTTGTATGTCATGACACCCTTTACACTGGTCAACATTGTCCATCACAGTTTGCAAGTAATACAAGTTTCCACTCTCGTGGATGTCAAACCTGCTTCCATCCTTGGTAACCATGCGACTGTCTCCTTTCTTGAAAGTGATTGTCCTCCTCCGTTTGTAGCTTTTGCCACTGAAAAGATGTCATGTGGATGTGAGGGCATGTACAGTGCATCCCGCAGCTGTGCTCTGTGCTGTCGTCCAGCGTTGTCTAGTAGATACACAACCGCTGTTCCTCTTCGTTGTGCTATTCCACTGCACTTGGTACCATCAGCTAACTCCACTGAGTGTGTCTCAGACTGGAACGAGCTGTCAAAGCTGTCGAATTTCCTGATGTCGTTCACAATGTGGGATGTTGCTCCCACATCCACCATAATACCTTTTACCTTCACATTATCTGGTGGTCTCTTTTGCTTTGTGTGTTCCGCTTTGAAGAGGTGGTCTGGTCACTGTTCTCTTCCTCTGTCACTTTTCTGACCCCATCTTGTTCCCCCTTTTTCTTGCACAGGAACTCTTGGTGTGTATTACTTTTACAGTGGCCGCACCACACTTTTCTAAAACATTTTCTGGCCTTGTGCCCTCTCATTCTACACTTATAGCAAGTAACATTAATATCTTAAATTTGTCTACTGTTAGTGTGTATTTTGGTATTTTGGTGTTGCTTTGGCCTTGTCTTACATTAGTCTTCATCGTATTGTCTGTGGTTTCTGCTACTTTCATTTTCTCTGCCTCCTCATACACTCATAGTCTCCTTTTAAAGTCTTTGAACATAACCTTATCTTCATTTTGCGTTACGTGAACAGCTAGGGGCTCGAAGCTGTCTGGCAGCCCACCTAGTATCATGGCTATGATCAGTGTCATGGTTTCACCTGCATCTCTCAGGGCTGTGATGATATTTTCTGCCCTTATTAAGTAGTTGGTAACACTCTCGTTGTCTGTCATGCGTAGCTTGGTCACCAATGTGTACAGATTTATTATCCGTGGCTTACTTTTTCGAGAGTAATGTTCTTTCAGTATTTTCAGGGCTTTCCTGCCATTATCAGCTGCGTCATGTCTTATCAACAATAGGCTCTTATCATCTATTAGTCTTATTAGTTCGGCATAACAATCAGCATTCTTCTTATTGTCTTCGGCTAGCTGCTGCTCATTAGCATCGGTAGCGGGTTCATGTAAGATAGTCTCTTTTAGCTTCAAAATGTGTAAGCAGCCTAGGAACCTTGTTTCCCAAAGGTCATACTTATCTTCGGATCCATCGAACAAAAGTTGTGGCGCCAACACTCCCATTGCTCTGCTTGCCATCTTGCTAGCGCGCGCCGATCATTTACAAGGTGCTAACGTTGCTAGCTAACTGTACTTCTTCTTTACTAAGCTACTTAAAGTTAGCTTTGTTCGCCGTCGCGTAATTCATCGTGGTAAAACTTCTTCTGAGGATTTTCAAAACACTCACTTAACTCCGAGTTGGTCCGCACGCCCGGCTTGTAACGTTAGAAGTTCCCTGTCATACTTCGCGGTTAACTTCTTCCGGAAAAACTAATTCGTGTCTAACATTGCCATAACCTGTTAAGCAGTTGTGTGCAACCTTCCCATTAATGAGTTCAGACATTGTCTGACTTTAGCCTCTCTGACAGGCATATTTTATTCAAGAAGGCGAACACTTTACATCTCATCATCAGAACAGAGACGGACGGCTGCTGTCCATAACCTGTGCCACACACAGCGTAATGACATCACATCAGGATGAAACAAGTTTTACTACCGTATTACACTGAGTAAGGGCGCCATCAGATAGTAACACTGAATAACACTTAACATTTTCACGTAAATCTCCGTGTTTTAACCTGCGGTATTAAAAAATAATAACACCCCGGGCCGGGCGGAGTAAAATAACAATAAAACATTAGGTGTGTCTTTGCATTGACTTTGTATGTAAACGCACCACCCACAACGCTCTCTTTGCTTTTGGTCTGTAAGCACCTTTAAAAAGCTACAATCTGATGATAAATCAAATTCACCAGTTCACAGGTGCCACATAGAGGAGTCACCAAGTATTGTAGAAAGTCAGACCCTCACAATGCTGAACCAGTCTGCAGTCTACAGTCTGCATTATCATCTCTAAGTCATAATTCTCATCATTTCAAGTTTTAAGTTTCCACTTACACTTTTTTTAAGAAACATCTCATTTCCTCTCCGAGACACAGGTGGAAACAAAAATCAACTCAAGGACAGGAAGTGAACTGGCAAAGACCCATGAGGAAGAATTTAACAAAAGAAAACAGGAAATCACCAAACTCAGAACCAAAACCAGGACATCCAGGGGTTAAAGTAGTTTTCATTAGAATTTGATACACGCCTGTTTGTCTCATGTCTACATTCTCACCAAAACACTTCCTGTTCAGCTCAGTCAGGAGAGACTTAAATGAAAAAGAGGCTTAAAGAGGAATTAAAAGGAAAAGGAACAGGAGAGTTTAAGAAATGTGAGAGGGATGTGTGGCCTACCTGGTGGAGGGGCTGTGACGACAGAGGCCAGAACCAGACTGGATGTGAAGGGCTCAGGGGGATCACTGAAGACTGCTTGATCCACCAGCTGGTGGAGCGAGAGAGGGAGGGAGGCCTGGAGCTGGAGTGATGCTGCAGTCTTTTATCTGGTCGGGGTCCTCCAGGAGAGAAAAGACAGAGAAAGGAACAGTTTGAAAGTTTGACAGCAACAATATGATTGGCTCACAGAGGTTGTGGCAGATTCTGATTGGTTTAACTGAAAGAATGAACGCCCTCAATCTGATGACGGAGTTGGAAGCAGAAAAAAGGAAGAGAGGGGCCGGGGGAGAAATAGAGTCAGCATGAACGATGTCTTCCTGATTGAACTTCTGCTGAGCTTCAATTCTCAGAAAAAAAGAGCTGCAAAGACACAAAGAGGAACCAGCAGATCTCAGAGCAGTAAAACATCATCTTATCTGTCTGTCTGTTTGCTAAGAAACACTGTCTGAAGAAAACAAGTTTATTTTAACTAACAATCTTCACACCATCAACTTCCTCTTCTTTTTGTCAGGAGATGAAACACGTCATTGTCACAAATACACCGGACTGAACAAAGTGTGAAATTGAGCCTTAATATAGTTTGTTTCAGCGGTAGATCAGTGACTTTGTCGTATGTGTTTGTAGATGGTGGAGCTTCGTCAGGCTGCTCTGACCTCTTTACTGATGGCTGCATCTCATATTGCTGATCAAGAATTTGGGGTCTCTGTCAGTCACTGTGGATGAGAGAAAACTACATTTCAAAAATGTACAGTTGAAAACTGTAACAGAGTTTTTGGCTGTTTGGACATCGACAAGAAATTCAGAGAGACTGAAATCTAAAACAGACTAAAAGTCACTATGAGGAAGTGACATCATCCTAACCACAGGAAGTAGCTGCAGCGTCTCTCTACTAAAACACTACTGTAGAAACTCAGACAGTTCAGAGCACGAGAACAAGAGACAGAAGAAGGAGAGACAGAGAGAATCATGATGGTTGAGTTCAAATGGATTTCTTTATTTCTTACAGCGGTGCTTCAGTTTACAGGTAAGAATACATATATCACATATATAAATGGAAGGCACATTGTAAAAAATAACTTGATCAATATTATTAAAGATTCTTTATTAGCTACATTTGATTTAACTAAGAAAACCAAATCTGTTGTTTCTAATGTGGTGAGTTTAGTGAACTCTTGGAAACTAAGGAGAAAGAAATAATCGTCACTAACTATGAACATAACAGACATTTTCTCATTTCACTTTATTTGTCATCATTTTCTCAACAGCAGCAGCTGAAACACTTCCCCTCTCCTTCACTGTCAGAGTTGGAGATGAAGTCACTTTGCCTTGTGAAAATGTGATAGACGGTCAGAGAAAATGTGAATATATTACATGGCTCTTTGCTGGTTCAGGAAACACAGCAGCAGTAGAGCTGGTTACACTTGGGCAGATTGGTGAAAACGCCAAAGCTAAATCAGACAGACTGAGTGTTACAGAGAAATGTTCTCTGGATATAAAGAAGGTCACAGACGAGGATGTTGGTCGTTATTACTGTCAACAGATCAAATCATGGCGAAAACAAGCTCCAGACTCTCAGGTTCATCTGTCTGTTATTATCAGTGAGTATTTCCATCATAATGTTTTCAGCTCAAACTGTGTTGTTAGAACAATATACTGAAACATTACAATAATTATGATCACAGTGATGAAGTTAACTTTACTCTTGTTGTCTTTCTCTCACAATATCTCCATCTTCACCAGTGACTGAACAGAAGGACGCTGATGAGGTGACGTTAAACTGCTCTGTGTTGTCATATGAACAGTCCTGTAGTCACACAGTGAAGTGGCTGTATGAGGGTAAAGATGTGGACAAAGATAACAAAGACATGAAGACATCACAGGCTGGCTGCTACGCCACTGTGTCTTTCCTGGATTCTCATTTTAGTCACAAATCAAAGTCTAACTTGAAGTGTGAAGTGACAGATGGTTACTCTGGAAAAGTGCAGCTGTTCACCTTCAGCCCTCAGTCCTCAGGTGAGGAAACAGGTGAGAATATGCTGAGCTGATCGAGGGTGCGTTTGCCATACAACCATGGAAGGTAGCATTAAAATATCTTGGTATGATGCATCGTTAAACTAACAAACATCTGAAATACGATTGTTTCCCAAAACTGTCATAACTTGAACTAATTTAGTTTGAGCAAACGTAGTTCGAACTAACATGTTTCCAGTTGTGTTCGTCTGACTTTCACAGCACAAAACTCAGAAAACATTGTCATATTTTGCCTAAATATGTCAGTTGTGACTGATATTATGTGACATTATTTTGCTAACTTATTATTTAGGCTTTTTATATTATTGTCATACCAGCAACAACAAGAAAATCAACAATAGTGTTAATGAAACCAACAATATAAATAATAACTTAGAAGGACAAATTAATAACTATTAGCAATTAGAAAACATTTAAAAAGTAGGTTTAGTATCTTTGTGTAAACACTGTAACACTATTGTAAATCCCCTGCCATCTGACATCTCGGTTTTGGGAACAGCTCAGTGTGCTAAGTGTCTGAGCTTAAACATGTCCGCTATTGAGACAGATACGACTCCTGTGAGTTCTCTATTTATCTTTGTTATAGGGCAACGAAAGCTCTGAGGGATTTATTCATTACAGTACTTTCATGAATTTTATGCTGTCCCTCTTTATATTTATGTTTGTAATGAAGACTAGAGAACACCCATCATCCTCAGAGACCTGGAAATGTATCCATGTACTGTAGGTAATATTAAAAGTCTTTTCTTTACATTTTCCGTTTTGTCCTTTAACCTTTGTACTGGGTGACTAATATTAAATGAAGTTATTGTGAGCAGATGATTAATCTGTGAAAGAAACACCTGCTGTTTGTAGATGGTCTACACTGAGATACTTAGTAGCCTACTGAATCAATGCAACTCTACCCACAAATACATTTAAAAGTACTTTTACAACTACATTTAAAAAAACAAACAAACTTCACCTTAAATATGTTTGTCCAGCAGGATTATCTAACATTCCCTTCTTAAAACACAGTACATCACCTCCTAAAACTCCTTTTCTGCTATCTGTGACGGAGTCACTGTGAACTAAGCTTCTAACCAGGTCAGAGGCTGAAGCTCAAACTACGTAACTTAACAACAGTTAGTGCGAACGTTCGTGAGATGGTTTCAGGGAACACCTGCGTCGCATAACGATGGTTTGTACCATGTAAGTTACCAACTTAGTTACCTCCATAATTTGAAGTAGGGTTTTGGGAAACAGTTGTGTTGCAGCATCATAGTTCCAACCAAGGAAGTTGCTACTGTAGTTAACAATGATGCTTTTGGGAAACACATCCCTGTTCAAGATGAATAAAACCACCAAAACATTTGTTTATTTGATGACATTTCACAGTGATGAAATTTACACTTGTTTTCTTTCTCTTGCAATATCTCTGACATCTAAACCAGCAGCAACAACAACAATGAAACCAACAACAACAACAACAACAACAACAACAACAACAACAACAATGAAACCAACAACAACAAAACCAGCAAAAACAACAACAACAACAACAACTAAACCAACAACAACAGAAAACAGCACCAAATCAGTTACATCAGTCACAGCCACAACAACAACAAACCTACAAGGTAGTAACTCATCTTTCTCTAGAGTCTCTCTGTCTTCCTGTCAGCCTCTTTCTCTTCCTATACTGAACTAAAACTTTTTATTGATTTTATTTGTTGATATTTTAACTTACTTTTTAAAAGAAAATAAGTTAAAAAGCCAGTCATCTGACTATAAATCAGAAAAAAGAAAGTGATTACATTCTCTCCCTCTCTCCTCTTCTTAATGTCAGAGCGACACTCGGCTGTGTGTGGAGATATTCTCTTATTCAGTCAGTCTCAGTCAGCAGTTGATGCTCAGTCCACAAGATCCACTGCTGCTCACAAATCAGACGACTACATTCACAGTTAGCAAAGACATGCAGGAAAACTGTGAGCTGATGAAAGTCTGGGATTCGTTGCTACTTTAGCTGCAGGATTTCAAACAGAACTGAACTGTGCAGTCAAAATGTTTCTAATGTTTTCAGAATCGTTCTGGAGGTTCATCATTGTGTCTGTGGGTTTAGCAGCACTCATAATAATTGTTGTGGCAGTCAACATCTGGACAAGAACTAAAGGTGAGAACATTCACAGATGAAACTCAGAAACAGGAAGTTTTGATAAACCTGGATTTTCACTGTGGAAACTAAAGTCGACTCTTTCTCTTTTCTTTTCAGGGACAAAAACACAGATGGATGAAAACACAGTGAGTTTATAATGTTTTTACAGTTGGTACTTTACACAGCAAACCAGTGTTTGTGACATCTGTTCTTCATCCTGAAGTGTAGATATAGATAGAAGAAGACAAACACAAACAGGAATCACTCTAGTGACTTTAAACAACACAGATAGTTTAGTTTTATTTCCAAAAACAATGTCCAGAGGGCTGTTTCACAAAAGTAGAATTTAGAAATCCAGGATAAGAGATAAAGCTAGGCTTGACCTAGTGTGATCAGAGCATCCTGGCATTATCAGTTTCACAAAGGCCAAACCAGGCTCAGAAGTTGCAACTAAGTCAAGCCAGGTGTAAGAAATTCAGATAAATGGGCGTCAACAACTTTTTTCAAGAGACCACGCTGTCGATCACAGATTCATTGATGCTGAAATGGAAAAGACGTGTGCAGCATACTTTATTTGCTGTTACTCACTGTGTGCAAAAAAGGTTTTTGATGAAAAAATGCACATAATATAAAAAAGAAAGAAAGAAAACTGTTAATTATAACGATACCATGAATAGTAACGTTATGTCAGACCTTACAAGTAAGCACCGGACCTTAATATGTCACTCAGCAAACCACTAATCAACATACTGTCTATTCAATTCAATTTTATTTATATAGTGACAGTTGACAACAAAAGTATTTCTTTTTCTGGCAGCATTACTACTAGTACTAGTATTGCCCATTTAACCCTATCTTGAAATAATATGTAATGCTGAGATATCTCCCCCAGATGTTTTTGAGCATTAAACACTTAATTTTCTGACGTCTGAAGAAATATTCTACACCAATTTATGGTGGAAATTATTTTATATAAATTTTATTTATATAAAAAGGAAACAAAATTCAGCTGGCAGGTGACAATTCAAAATATAAAAATATAATGCAGTATCAGCAGCTTGTTCATTTAGCTTACGTTTCTTTTTTTGGACAATGCACATACCTTTCTTCTATGTTTGCACAGCATGTTTCTTATTAACCTTTCTTAAAAGCCTTTTCAGTTATTTACCATTTTTATTGCAAGCAACATTTTGACAAATACTTTTAAAAAGTGTGTATATTTAGTAGGCTTGGCAGAGAGGCTGGAGGTCTGTCAGTTTTATGTGAAAATGGTGAACTTGTTTAGTCAATATGGATATTAGATAAAAAGTCAGTGTTGTGGTGCTCATAGAAAATACTGTATGATATCTGTAAGTTGACCCTGAGGCTGTGGTCCTACAGTCTGCCAATGTAGTCAGTATAAGCACATCCAGTGGTGAACACTGCCTGCTGTGCTGACTGTTATGTGTTTTACTGTCAGATGTCTGAACTGCACACACTTGAAAAAATTAACAAAATAAAAAACAGACTTAGATATGGAGATAAAAAGAAGCACTGAAGATATTAGAAAACCAGCAACTACAAAAAGAAGTGATTTAGTGATTTAGTGATTTAGTGTATAGAAGTACACTGTAAGCCAAACTGTAACACAATGTATTGTGGTAATCATTGTTTTCTCTCCCAAACACGCAGTTGTTTCATAAATAAACTGTACAATATATCCTCCTTATTGAAGTAGGACTATAATTTGAGAGTATTATAAAAAGACATAGGAATCCTAAATCCCTAATCCCTTATCTTGGTTTTGTGAAACAGCCCTCAGGTTACTATACTGCTATAAAATCCAGTTCCAATGCAAACTGTCCAGCAGCCAGTCAGATAAAGATCAGATCAGACAGTAACTAATGGTGCGTTCAGGGTCTGCTAACTCAATTGTGAACCGTGTTCAGTTTAAAAACATCAGCAGTAAACTGGGAAGAACATTTTGTATTTGTGTTACCACATAAACACTCCCTCTCTGGTCAGTCAGCAGGACGAACATTTTGTTCAATTAATTAGTTAATTTCCTTCTCCGTGTCCTTCGTTACCATAGAAACACTTCCTCTCTCAGTGTCAGAAACATGTAACAGTAACTGATGGTGCGTTCAGGTGCTGTCAGGGTATTTCTTATCTCCTTGTGTTAAATGTGGGTCAGTGGTGTGAAAGTTGTCAGTTAAAGTGTGTCAGAGTGAGGGTTTGTTTGTGTTTCACAGGTGAATAATGATGAAGATGAAGATGATGGTGTGGTGAACTATGAAAATGATGGAGACCCTTCTGCCTCTGTCAGACTCCACTGATCAACAACTTCCATATCAACATCAGCTCATCAGAGAAAAGACTCCACTGCAGTTAAATAACAGCACATTTACACGAGGAGTTGAAGCTTTTAGAGAACTGTTAGGAATATTTCTTAAGGTGCTTTGTTTATGTAACAAGGAAAGGTCAGACAGGTCTCGCTTAGAGTAAAGTCTAGTTCACACCACACAATTTTGATCAGGGGTAAATCACATATTGAGCGGCGGTCACCAGTCATTATGTGTGAACTCAAGGACGCATCAAAACAGCTTCCCGACACATTTCTGACACGTCACAGACAGCAGCCAGATATCTAGTGTGATAGGCAGGCTTTTGGCCTAATAAAGACACATTCAGTTGCAACCTCTCAGTGAAGTCTATGTCTCCAGAAGCAGGCACACACCGCGTCTCTTTAAAAGCTGATCAAGAGCCCGTTTCCACCAAAGTGTTTTTTTTGACGCAGGCGTTTTTTTCAATTCATTGCAAGGGTAGCCTCGCGTTTTTACAAGCTGGTAAAAACACCTGCAATGTGACGAGGCGCTGAGTCTTTTCCAAGCTGTGTGTGGAGCACTGAGCGTTTTTTTTCTGGTCGGCAAGAGTTGAAAAATGTTGGGAAACTTTGGGAAAAACGCATCGCTCGTTACTGTCACTTGTTACTCAGCTGTCCAATCACATTAGAGGAGGGGCGGGACAAATAGTTCACCATTGCAACGGTTACTATCCTGGAATCAGGTTTCCTTGAACCTTAGCTCCCGGACCTAACGGTGGTACTCGCCGAGATGTTTCCTCGTCTGCAAAATCTCATGAACCCACATACAGCGAGTCCGTCCTCTGTCTCTACCTGCTTCAGCCTTCTCTTCATACAGAGCAAGGACTCTACTCTGTTTTGACATTTTTAGTTTGGCAGAACTACTTGCAGCAAATGTATCAAAGCAACAAAAGCAGTCTGAAAAAACTCTGCACCTTCAAAATGCCCACTAGCGCTCCGTGCTGGGTGTTTTCAGCTGCCAAAAAACTCTTTGGTGGACTCGGGCCCTTACAGGGAAAAATCAGTATCTCTCTGTAAGCAGTGTTCCAGTGTGGCTGGAGAGCAGGTTTGTCTTCTAGAAGTTATGCATCAACGACAGTGTTTTTACCTTTGTGAACATGTTTTAATTTGTTTTCATCACAGGCATTTTAAGCCACCTGTCGTCCAGACCTTGTTGGCTGAATAGCCTGTTATGCTAAAGTTCACCACAGAGAAGGCTTTGGTGGTTGATAAACCTGAGTGGGCCTAAACGTCTGATCCGTAAATGAGGTGGAGTCAGAGCTGGGTTGACTATTTACTGCATTGTCTGAGGATTGTATAGCCACTGCTATCTTGTCTGCCTGATCAGCTCCTGCTATTTGTGCTTGTATTTTTATGTGGATTCTTACTTGATTAGATTGTTACAGGTGGACGGGCCCTGTGAATGTTTTTGCCAGCTGCTAAGGTCTGCTGCAGGTGTGGCCATTTCCCTTTTTTTGGCTGCGTGATTTCCCTCAGCTTATTAGTGTTCTGCCCTCGGACAGGGTGGTGGATCTTGGGAACCCCTTTCCCCTTCACTGCCTGCGGTGGTGTGTATGATAACTGTGTGCGCATGTTTAACTTAGTTTTATTGTGCGGTTTATGTGTGTTTGATTTGCTGTGTTTAGGTGGCTGTGCACCAGTGTGAGTAAAGTGGTGTAAAGGCACTTGTGTGGCCCACAGGTAACCCCTGAATGTCTGGCATCGGTAGATGCAGTGGTGTTTTTTAAAGGGTAGCTTTTATCCTTTCAGCTTTCTGGCAGCATTGTTATTTACATGTTGCTTGTTGTTGTTTCAGTTTGTGTAATGAAACTGCACAAAAACCTGATTTTTAAATATTGTTCAAATAAATCATCCTACCAGTCGAAACATGTCTCTGAATCTTATTAATTGTGGGGAACCTATGCTAACTGTTAATTAGATATTTGGAGGTAGGAACCCCTCACTATTTGCCTTGGTTACACTAAATATCTGGAGGAGTCGGCCAACTCAACATCCACATCCAGCCAATGAGAGCTGGCAGCTACTTTTCAATGCAAAACACTTTTTACTTCCCTCAGCTCTCTCTGTAGCTCAGATGATCCCTCCTACCTGCCTGTGCTAATCCTTTCTTTCACCCAGATTCTTTGTCTTTATAATAACAAACAGCTGTTTGTCTGTAGGTTCACGTCATTTCCTGTTTCACATTTCACGTGTGTTTTCTTGACAAAACGTGGTTTGGACACCAGCGTCAGCTAACACAGTCACTGTCAGCTCATGTAGTGTGTGACCCCCTGTCACCGATCAGTCACATAGTGTGAACGCCACAACGACTTCAAGACTCCCGTCACACGACGGCAAATTGTGCAGTGTGAACAGCACGGCCATCGGCCGACGCTGAAAGTCGTGTCGTCTGCACGAGCCTTAATTTAGCTGACCCCATCAGGGTTTTCTGACCTTCTAGCTTGAGGTATTTCTCACATGTACTTGACTGATTAGGTAGAGTCAGTAGCTCATGCATCAGGCTAGCAGATATCGGTGTTCTCCAGTAATCTTACAAGGTTGAGTCCGACAAGAACGTTTCCAAGAAACTACTGGCTCCACAGGTTAGAGCACAACTCATGGGTAGTGATAGATTCCAACATGATGAAGCATTAGAGTCTAAACATCAGATAGATTAGTTGTTGTGGGTTAAGGCCAGTTAAAGATGACCTAATAGAGAAACCTACAGGCACCAGGGGGGAAGACAGAAACAAAAAAAGGGACCAAAAGACGTCATCCTTCAGATTTGGTGTTGGCATTTGATGTGTTAACATGTTGTGTGGTGGCACTAAGTCTCCTCGGCCGGGCTCAATAACCCATGCTATGGTTAAGTCTTCATCAGTCTCCGAAACTTCTTCACACCTGAACCTGGCTCACAATATTACTTCAACAATAACAAAATCTCATCAGATCAAAATCAAAATCTTTATTTTGTGCAGCCAGTTCAGAACACAGCAGCTGGATTTCAACTTCATTTAACAGGAACGAGCATTTAACTCTAGTAACAGTCTCCTCTTTATTATATCTGATAACAATATAAACTGCAAATAAAGAAATATTCACCACTTCAGTCTACATTGTGTTTTGTGATTCCTTCATGTACTAACAGTGTCATAATGGAAAGTGAATATTCTTTACTATGAATGTTCTGCCTCTACTAGTAGAACCACCTCCCTCCTCTTGTCCCCTTCTAGTAGTAAACCTTCCCTCTGGAGGACCTCTAACCTTCCAGTGTCATGTTACGTCAAGCAGGGAGCAGATAAAGCAAGGATTCAGGCAGAGTGTGAATTATACAGTGACAATCGGGGACACTATCATAAAATACAGTCTGCATTATCATCTCTAATTCATAATTCTTATCATTTAAAGTTTTAAGTTTCAACTTAATCTTTTTTTAGCAAACATCTCATTTCCTCTGGCTCATTTTAACTGTGAATGAAATGTAATCTGTGTTCAATAAGGTCGTAGTCATACATGTGAAACAACAAACCTGGATTTTAACATTTTTCAGGTACCTATCCAGGTAAAACTCCCAAATTCCAGAGTGAAAACAAATGACGTGCTTATTGTAAAACACAGGCGAGCCAACACGAGACAAAAAGGAATCAGACACTTAAATACCCAAGAGAGGTGGAGGGTAACGAGACACAGGTGGAAACAAGAATCAACTCAAGGACAGGAAGTGAACTGACAAAGACCCATGAGGAAGGATTTAACACAAGAAAACAGGAAATCACCAAACTCGGAACCAAAACCAGGACATCCAGGGGTTAAAGTAGTTTTCATCAGAATTTGATAAACGTCTGTTTGTCTCGTGTCCACATTCTCACCAAAACACTTCCTGTTCAGCTCAGTCAGGAGAGACTTAAATGAAAAAGAGGCTTAAAGAGGAATTAAAAGGAAAAGGAACAGGAGAGTTTAAGAAATGTGAGAGGGATGTGTGGCCTACCTGGTGGAGGGGCTGTGACGACAGAGGCCAGAACCAGACTGGATGTGAAGGGCTCAGGGGGATCACTGAAGACTGCTTGATCCACCAGCTGGTGGAGCGAGAGAGGGAGGGAGGCCTGGAGCTGGAGTGATGCTGCAGTCTTTTATCTGGTCGGGGTCCTCCAGGAGAGAAAAGACAGAGAAAGGAACAGTTTGAAAGTTTGACAGCAACAATATGATTGGCTCACAGAGGTTGTGGCAGATTCTGATTGGTTTAACTGAAAGAATGAACGCCCTCAATCTGATGACGGAGTTGGAAGCAGAAAAAAGGAAGAGAGGGGGCGGGGGAGAAATAGAGTCAGCATGAACGATGTCTTCCTGATTGAACTTCTGCTGAGCTTCAATTCTCAGAAAAAAGAGCTGCAAAGATACAAAGAGGAACCAGCAGATCTCAGAACAGTAAAACATCATCTTATCTGTGTTCTTCAGCAGCTGCTACAGTATCACCATATTGCACCATGGACATCAGGAGTCAGATTCTGGTGGGAGAGGAGTTTGACTCTTCACCTGTCTGTTCATGTGTGCTGTCAAACATCACCATGGATCCTGTCTGTTTGCTAATAAACACTGTCTGAAGAAAACAAGTTAATCATAACTAACAATCTTCACACCATCAACTTCCTCTTCTTCTTGTCAGGAGATGAAACACGTCACTGTCACAAATAGAAAGGACTGAATAAAGTGTGAACTTGAGCCTTAATATAGTTTGTTTCAGCGGTAGATCAGTGACTTTATCGTATGTGTTTGTAGATGATGGATCTTCGTCAGGCTGCTGTGACCTCTGACCTCTTTACTGACGGCTGCATCTCATATTGCTGATCAAGAATTTGGGGTCTCTGTCAGTCACTGTGGACGAGAGAAAACTACATTTCATAAAACGTAAAAGTGAAAATTGTAACAGAGTTTTTGGCTGTTTGGACATCGACAAGAAATTCAGAGAGACTGAAATCTAAAACAGACTAACAGTCACTATGAGGAAGTGACATCATCCTAACCACAGGAAGTAGCTGCAGCGTCTCTCTACTAAAACACTACTGTAGAAACTCAGACAGTTCAGAGCACGAGAACAAGAGACAGAAGAAGGAGAGACAGAGAGAATCATGATGGTTGAGTTCAAATGGATTTCTTTATTTCTTACAGCGGTGCTTCAGTTTACAGGTAAGAATACATATATCACATATATAAATGGAAGGCACATTGTAAAAAATAACTTGATCAATATTATTAAAGATTCTTTATTAGCTACATTTGATTTAACTAAGAAAACCAAATCTGTTGTTTCTAATGTGGTGAGTTTAGTGAACTCTTGGAAACTAAGGATAAAGAAATAATCGTCACTAACTATGAACATAAGACATTTTCTCATTTCACTTTATTTTTCATCATTTTCTCAACAGAAGAAGCTGGAAAACTTCCCCTCTCCTTCACAGTCAGAGTTGGAGATGAAGTCACTTTGCCTTGTGAAAATGTGACAGACGGTAAGCAAAAATGTGACGGTACAACATGGAGCTTTCAAGGTTCAGGAAACAGAGCAGTAGAGCTGGTTGAACTTTGGCAGATTGG
This sequence comes from Lepomis macrochirus, assembly GCA_024633595.2. NCBI lineage: Eukaryota > Metazoa > Chordata > Actinopteri > Centrarchiformes > Centrarchidae > Lepomis > Lepomis macrochirus. The sequence goes on along the minus strand of JALXJV020000017.1, from coordinate 7,170,243 downwards.
TGAAAACGCCAAAGCTAAATCAGACAGACTGAGTGTTACAGAGAACTGTTCTCTGGTTATAAAGAAGGTCACAGATGAGGATGTTGGTCATTACACCTGCAGACAGTTCAGAGGAAACGATGAACCAAAACAGGGTGAAGACTCTCTGGTTCATCTGTCTGTTATTACCAGTGAGTATTTCCATCATAATGTTTTCAGCTCAAACTGTCTTGTTAGAACAAAATACTGAAACATTACAATAATTATGATCACAGTGATGAAGTTAACTTTACTCTTGTTGTCTTTCTCTCACAATATCTCCATCTTCACCAGTGACTGAACAGAAGGACGCTGATGAGGTGACGTTAAACTGCTCTGTGTTGAAATATGGAGAGTGTAGACACACAGTGAAGTGGCTGTATGAGGGTAAAGATGTGGACAAAGACATGAAGACATCACAGGCTGGCTGCTACGCTGCTGTGTCTTTCCTGGATTCTCATTTTATTAACAAATCAAAGTCTAACTTGAAGTGTGAAGCGACAGATATTTACTCTGGAAAAGTGCAGCTGTTCACCTTCAGCCCTCAGTCCTCAGGTGAGAAAACAGGTGAGAATATGCTGAGCTGTTCAAGATGACTAAAACCACCAAAACATTTGTTAATTTGAAAGCCTTTGACTTTTCATGGTTATGAACTTTCCTCTTGTTTTCTTTCTCTCTCAATATCTCTGACAACAGAATCAACAACAACAGCAACAACTAAATCAACGACAACAACAGCATCAACAACTAAATCAACAACAACAGCAACAACTGAATCAACAACAACAACAGCAACCACAACTAAACCAACAACAACAACTGAAAACACAAAATCAGTTACAGCCACAACAACAACCAAAGATCCTTCAACAAAACAACAAGGTAGTAACTCATCTTTCTCTAAAGTCTCTCTGTCTTCCTGTCAGCCTCTTTCTCTCCACATACTGAACTTCATTATTTTACTTTTTATTTTATTCATTTTAATAAATGTTGTTGTACAAGTAGATTTGAATTTTATGGCAAAAGAAAACAAAAAAATCTTCTTTTATTAAGGTACTCCAAAGACAAACTAACCCTTCATCATTGGAAAATACAGAAGACAGGAAGCATAGCCGGCCCCAGGCCTTCAGGGGCCCTATTCAGAATTTAGTTGGAGGCCCCTCTGACTGTCGGGCGTTGTCACTATATATGACAGAGAAACATCTCTTGTTTTTACAAAGACCCGATGTTTATAAAGCTGCCATGTTTGTTTAGCACAAACACACCAAAGCAAATTTCTTAAACCTTCTTGGCAATAAAGCTGATTCTGATGAAAAAATAACTCTATATTATTATATCTACTATGTTTGAAGTCAAACAGGAAACATATGATGCCACCCTGGGGCGCTGCTAAGGATTTTGGGCCCCATGAAAAGAATCTTGACAGGGCCCCCAACACAGCTGAGACTTTTTCCCTATTAATTTATATAAAATCATGCACTTTTATGGTATTTTGACTTTCATTCTCACATATTTAGGTCAATCAGACAATTGAACTCCATCCCATGTCCACACCCGTAATTTGTCCTCTGTAATACTGCACTACTTCAGTACTGTATAATGTATATACTGTGCATAGCTGTACATGGGTCATATATAGTGTATTCACATATATTTATATTTGTATGTATGTATTGTACATATTTGTACTGTACAATGGCAATGACAATAAAGTTAATCTAATCTAACCTAATATTTTTAACGTGACAGTTGAAATGTAACGGAAACACTGAGCACTCTTAATACAATGAAATGTATTTATATTTATTTGCTTCAACACTGATACTGAAATTTCAAAATAAAACTCTTCAATTTAAAAAACAGGAATTATCAACAATCTGTGGTGAAAAAAAAAATCTCAGCAAGAAAACACCACCATAAAACAAAATGGCCATATAAAATTTCTAATAATTTAAGCAGAACTTGCATTTTCTATATATAATACATCAAATGAACCAGCAGCAGCAACTGGTCCGGGACCAGTTGCTGCTGCTGGTTCATTTGATTCTGTTTGGAACGAGGCATGATTTTGACATAGTGCGTTTGACTGCTTTGAACGTTTAACTAAAACTGTGTATTGTTATTTTTTCCAGCGTTTTCTTGACCTAACATGGGGAGAAAATTGAGTTCCCTTATCATGCACTTTTAACACTAGAACGGCCACCAGCAGTCATTTTAACCGCAACATTCAAACGTATGGTAATTATCTTTAACACTAGAACGAACAAGGCATCATTTTGACCGTTTTGAAATTTGCATAGTCAATAACTTTGTCTAAATAAATCACAAAGCCTTGCTGCTCCCTGACTTTTCCTAAAACTACATGAATTTTCATTAAAACTAGCTTGCAACCGTGCACCCGCTGCACCCTGCTCTATCGAAACGTGCTAACTTGTCGAAAAATGCTACCGTAGAGACCTGGGGTCTCATGTACAAAGCGTGCGTACGCACAGAAAAGTGCCGTAAGACCATTGTCACGGGCGGTCCAGAGGCATTTCCACTTCCTCTTCTATCAAGTTGATATTCTGCCGGCGCTATAAGTCAAGCTGCTTGTGTTGCCTGGATACAGTTTGGGCGGACTGAACCATTTTATGATAATCGAGAGGGGGAGAGGGGCCCACGGACGTTTGTGTTTCCTAAACAAATACATTTTTGACACCAGGAAACAGCAAATAGAATAATTTTAAGTTAGTAATTTTTACCATGAAATATATTTTTTTAGCACCACAATTTTATTGGGGGCTTCTCTGACTCTCTTATGCTGCGTTCCGGCAACTTCGGAACTGGGAAATTTCCGACCTCAACTAGGAAAAGTACCCGAGCGCACTTGAAGTCAGATTTCCTACTTGTGAACTTCGGAGAAAATTTGTACCCGACTTCACGGTAGCAGCTGAATGACGTCAGAAAACAATGTCAGCGCCCATGGAAGCACACTTTGTAAATGGTAAACCATAAACTAAAGGCAACAAAGCGTATATTTGCATGTATTTGAATTAAAATAATAATCACGATCATGCAGTAAAACTTGTTCTGCATGTATATTGATGTAGAAATATGTTTTACACATACGGTAGCTGGCTACAGTAAAGAATCTCATAAAGTCATCTTTTCTGCATAAAGTTATTGTTAAAATGCCAAAACATTAGGAAGTGTAACGGACAACATTGACTTACTTCAGGGCTACCAACTTGGAGTACACATAACTAGTAACGTATGGACTATTTATTTCAGTTGTTGCAACTGCCATCCTTTTAATTAACACCTAAAGCACTGCTGAGGGTGCAACTGCGTGCTCACTTTGTCATGGTCACCCATGATTTTCGTTCACTTCCGGCGTCATGCACCACCATGCACCTGGAACGCTTTGATGTCGGAAGTCGGAAGTTTCAACTGGGAAATATCCCAGTTACGACCAGTCTCGAACGCGCCATTAGTCATGGGCCCCGAGAATCGTCATCCTTTACCCCCCCTTTACGGCGCCCCAGATGCCACCAGTGCTACTGAGCTTAATGGCAGTTCAAGAGCCAGTAGACACTGATGAACTCATGGCGCGTTCGAGACTGGTCGTAACTGGGATATTTCCCAGTTGAAACTTCCGACTTCCGACATCAAATTGTTCCAGGTGCATGGTGGTGCGTGACGCCGAAAGTGAATGAAAATCATGGGTGACCATGACAAAGTGAACACACAGTTGCACCCTCAGCAGTGCTTTAGGTGTTAATTAAAAGGATGGCAGTTTAACTGCAACAACTGAAATAAATAGCCCATACGTTACTAGATGTGTACCCCAAGTTGGTAGCCCTGAAGTAAGTCAATGTTGTCCGTTACACTTCCTAATGTTTTGGCATTTTTAACAATAACTTTTATGCAGAAAGGATGACTTTATGAGATTCTTTACTGTAGCCAGCTACCGTATGTGTAAAACATATTTCTACATCAATATACATGCAGAACAAGTTTTACTGCATGATCGTATTTATTATTTTAATTCAAATACATGCAAATATACGTTTTGTTGCCTTTAGTTTATGGTTTACCATTTACAAAGTGTGCTTCCATGGGCGCTGACATTGTTTTCTGACGTCATTCAGCTGCTACTCGTGAAGTCGGGGTACAAATTTTTTCTCCGAGTTCACAAGTAGGAAATCCGACTTCAAGTGGCGTTCCGGGGTACTTTTCCTAGTTGGAGGTCGGAAATTTCCCAGTTCCGAGTTGCCGGGAACGCAGCATCAGTGCTGAGTTCTCCCGAGCTGCCGGTCCTCTCCTCTGCCCTCTCCACATCAGGTTCTCTGGGCGCTTCGTGACGCTCACCTGTTCCCGTTTTCTCTGCCTGCTAAACTCTGTCGGCGCAGAGAGACGAGGGAGAAGAGAAGCTCGGTGCCTTTCAAGCAGCCGTGTGCTGAAACTGGCTCGTCAATAGGTGCGTTTGACTTCATGTGGCGCTGTGTAGCGCTGACTTAACGTGATGCATGCTGGGCTTATGGCGCGTTCGAGACTGGTCGGAGCTGGGATTTTTCCAGTTTAACCTTCCGACTTCTGACATCAAAGCGTTCCAGGTGCATGGTGGTGCATGACGCCGAAAGTGAACGAAAACCTTGGCTGACCGTGACACACAGTTGCACCCTCAGCAGTGCTTTAGGTGTTAATTAAAAGGATGGCAGTTTAACTGCAACAACTGACATTAGCCCAGACGTTACTAGTTCTGTGTTCCCCTCTGGCTGTACAAGTTGGTAGCCCTCAAGTCAGTCAATGTTGTAGGTTACACTTCCTAATGTTTTGGCATTTTTAACTATAACTTTTATGCAGAAAAGATGACTTTACGAGATTCTTTACTGTAGCCAGCAGCGTATATGCAAAACATATTTCTACATCAATGTGCATGCAGAACAGGTGTTACTATATGATCGTATGTATTATTTTAATTCAAATACATGCAAATATACGTTTTGTTGCCTTTTAGTTTGTGGTTTGCCATTTACAAAGTGTGTTTCCATGGGCGCTGACATTGTTTTGTGACGTCAAAGGAAATTCGACTTCAAGTGGTGTTCCAGGATAGTTTTTCTAGTTGGAGGTCGGAAATTTCCCAGTGGTTGAATATATATATATATATATATATATATATATATATATATATATATATATATATATATATATATATGACAAACTGGTGATGGCTAACCAACCAGGCGTCGTGTTGATCGACAAACAGCAGAAGAAGGCAGTAGTGATAGATGTGGCAATACCAAGCAACAGCAACACCAGGAAGAAGGAACATGAGAAGCTCTAGAAATACCAAGGGCTGAAAGAGGAGCTAGAAAAGATGTGGAAAGTCAGAGCGACAGTGGTGCCAGTGGTAATCGGAGCACTGGGGGCTGTGACCCCCAAACTGGGAGAGTGGCTACAGCAGATTCCAGGTAAAACATCAGAGGTCTCTGTCCAGAAGAGTGCAGTCCTAGGAACAGCTAAGATACTGCGCAGAACCCTCAAACTCCCAGGCCTCTGGTAGAGGACCCGAGCTTGAGGATGACACATACCACCCTGCAAGGGTTGAGAGGGGGACTTTTTTTAAATTTTTATTTGTGATATGTTTACACAACACAAAATAATAACTAAAATGTCCTTCTTTATTTTCTTTCCAGGTTGGTTGTGGTTCG
>JALXJV020000017.1:7120840-7164032 GCA_024633595.2 Lepomis macrochirus | reverse complement strand
TCTCTTTCCAGGTTGGTTGTGGTTCAGGTGTTTATGGAGTTGCCACTCTGTTAATACTATTGTTATTGTTGTTGGATTCATCAGATGGAAGAAAACTAAAGGTGAGAGCAAACCACAGATATTATAAAGAAGAAGTTTTGATGAACCTGGATTTTTTATTGTTGAAGCTAAAGTCGACTCTCTTTGTCTCTTCAGGAAAAAACCCCAGATGGATGAAAACACTGTGAGTTTTACTGGCTGAGTAATCAAATGTTTCTACAGTTATGACAGAGCTGAATCAGCTGCTCTCTGACAGAGTCATCCAAATCTAAACAGCCTTCACAGAGCCAGTGTTTGACCACATGTAAGTAGACTCTGTTTGTTTGTTGTTTTCAGGGACGGAGCTTAAACCCTGCAGTGAGTCCAGAAACCAGTCAGGACACGGTGAGATCTCACACTACACCCAGGACAAAGTTACACTCACTGTTTTAGATTTGTTGTTCAAAATGTAGCTCTATGAGACACACAGTGACTCTTGAATCTAAGTTCTTTCTGCAAGAGAAGAAGTGGGGAGTCTGATGATGCAGCTGGACGACACCAGAACAGACCAGAACACAATCAAGTCCACATGTTACTGAGCAGCCATTATGTTGTCTCTCTGTGTAGGCTGATCCTGAAGATGGTGTTTCCCTACGCCTCCATCAGCTACACCAGGAAGACCAACAGTAAAGGCCGGGTAAGCTGTCTGATTGGTTCTAGTGATGATGGTAGTGAATGAAAACACTTCTCTCATTTAATGTTGTGTAATTTCTGTGTTGTGCTGTTTGTCTCTTTTCCAGGTTCTGGGTAAAGATGGTGATGATGAAGATGATGCAGTGACCTACAGCACCGTGAAAGCTTCCTCTTCTTCTGCTGGAGCCTCAGCTGATCCCAGCGACCTCTACGCACCGTCAACAAACCAAACAAATAAGAGACCACAGTGTAGTTACAGCTCAGATCATTGCAGGTAATTTACACTGAGAACTGATAAATGTTTTATTATTTGAATTATTTTATTATAATATATGGAACATTTAGCTTGATGAACTTGCTGTCAGGCACTTTAGTGTGCTAGTGCTGTGTTGTAGTTAAACATGTATTAGTTTTTACTGTTATTTCTGTATCACCTGTTATTGTTTGATATGCAGTCATTTTAACATCTATATCTCTGTTCAGGTTATTTTTTATGTTCTGGTATGAAAGTACTAAAGCAAACTCAGGGAAGTGGGACAACGCTCATCTTGACTGAGTCACTTTTGAGAGCCAAATTAAGCAGCATTTAAAACCTCCAGAGCTCTGCTGCTGTTGTTAACTATATTCTCACTGAAAAACTTTCTCTTCAGATCTCAAAAAATATCTGCAACACCTCCAGGAGAGAAAAGACAGAGAAAGGAACAGTTTGACGTTTGTTAGCAACAATATGATTGGCTCACAGAGGTTGTGACAAATTCTGATTGGTTTAACTGGAAGAATGAACGCCTTCAATCTAATGTCGGAGTTGGAAGCAGAAAAAGGAAGAGAGGGGCGGGGAGAAATAGAGTCAGCATGAATGACGTCTTCCTGATTGAACTTCTGCTGAGCTTCCTTAATCTTAAAAAAAGAGTGTTCTTCTGTGTTCTTCAGCAGCTGCTACAGTATCACCATATTGCACCATGGACATCAGGAGTCAGATTCTGGTGGGAGAGGAGTTTGACTCTTCACCTGTCTGTTCATGTGTGCTGTCAAACATCACCATGGTTCCTGTCTGTCTTCTAATAAACACTCAAGAATACAAGTTGCACTATTGCAAACATTTATCTTAACTAACAATCTTCTCACCTTCAACTTCCTTTTATCTATTTAGTGAACGCGCCGTTGTCACAAATAAAGTGTGAACTTGAGGCTCAGTGTGAACCTACACATAGTTTATTTGTAACTGTCATGTTTCAGAGGAAACTAGCAGTGGTGAAGCTGTTCGCACGACTCAGAGAGGCAATCTAAAGACAACGTTCAGTTTTACTTGATACAGGCAGGCAGGGTCAGAACACCAGGTAATAATGCTGCGTTTGACACATGACTTTGGATTTTCCTGAGTTCCCAGTCGGAAATTTCAACTTGAATGCCCCTTAGAGACAGAGTCTTACACATTTCTTGGCGCCTCCATTTCAGCTTTTACCAAAACTCCATCGTGACGGTGTCTGCCCCCCCTGAACATTTAAATTAAATCAAAGATAAACTGAAGAGGAGCTGTGCATAAAAAACTAATAAAAATTAAAACCACTGCTGAAATAGTACAAAATAGGTGAATTAAATGTGAACTCTTAAACTTCAGATTTCTCTCATCTAAAGGTGAACGGTAACACTTTCTATGAAGATCATCGCTATAATGACTTATGCATATATTTATAACACGATATAATGTGCACGTAAGACATTATAACAATATTTATAATCACTTACAAACATGTATTAGGTGCTATAGCAAAGTTCATAACGCATTATGACCTTTTGATTTAATGTTTTTTAACTAATAGTAATACCAGTTTATATCAATGTGCAGCAAGAATCTCAGATTAGTGATATAAAATGGAATAATAGCTTATAGTAATGTTTAAAGTTATATAGCATGTCTTTGTTTGCCTTAAGTAAAGTGTTATAATGTCCATCCCTGTATAAAATATTACAGGTGGACATAAAACCATATGAACTAATTTATAAGACCTAATAACACGTCATGTTTGCTTTAAGTAACGTGACACATTTTGCGCAGGAAAACAACTTTTATTCATGTTTCTTCACTTTATGAACAATATGTATGAATTCTGAACATTTTGCAGTTTAGCACAAAAACACAAAATGATTATATCAAGGACACTCATTCTCAGGGTGACGAGAGATCGCTCAAGAGAAGACCTGTTGCCGACCAACATCATGTAAGAGGCTCAGATGTTGTCGCAGATGAATGGCGAGCCTATGGACGAGGCTCTAACAGATGCAGTGGACAATTAAAGTCAACCGTTTCACTAAGCGTAGCCTATTAAAAGACATTTTAGAGTAATTGAATGGGAATACTGCTAGCTAACGCTAACGGCCTTCACTGTTCCAGCAGTTGCCGAAACAACCGACTTAACGAACACACAGTTGCCTACACTGGACATGTTCTGCCAGGCTGAAAACTTACTAAGTAACTTAAATATTTTCCTCTACTAACTTTCACGTCACGTTCTGCTGCTGCTGAAATTACTGAGCTTTTAAACATATAACTATGAATCTGTGAGGCTTTTAATCTACATCTTCAGTAGGAACTTATGGGATCAGAGCTGAGAGCCACAAACAGGAAGTAAGAAAGTATTGAGTGATTAAGGCTACAGTCAGGTTGGTTTAAGGGTGTTAATCTATGTAGATGACTCTCCCCTTGTTGTCCGACGACGCCACAGTTTGGGAGAGCCAAAGGCAAGTACACAGGCAAGCACATGTCACTCTGAGCTCTCCTGGCAGTGTGGAGAATTTGAGTCTGTTAAGTTTAGGCATTGAGCTGTGATGGTTATGTTTAGTAGAAACTCACCGGTAAGGCGATAGATCCCATGAGTGCTCCTAAGAAGAACATATTGAAGGTCAGGAAGGGATCGAGCAGGCGGCACTGATCGGGCATTTACAAGGTTCATAACTGAGTGAAATGACCCGGAAGTGTTTAAGTGGCAGCCATGATAAGAGCTGGTTGAATTCTCTAAATGCTGGAAAGATGCTTAAATGCTTCCTTTCTTCTCTCTTTTAGCAAAGGGTACACTGGACCATCCATTACAAGGAGAAAAGAGATAATGCTGTGCCACAATTCCCTGCAACAGCAGCATTTAAAGTGACTCACCATTAGACCCACCTAAATGTACAGGAGCATCTAAAAAATATTTCCATTATCTTGGAAAAGTTTATTTGAACTGAACCAGACTGAGAGATTAAAGGCTCAGGAAACATTTGCATATGTTTTTAGTTAATTAGCTGATTAGAGCTCTCAGGTCGACTTTTCACTATTATGAAGTCTGTATTCTAACTTTTTGAATTGAAAAATGGAAAACCAGTGTGACATTAAAATGTTTTGATGCACCTTTAGAAACAACAGAGCATCTAACAACTGTATAAAAAAGATCGAAAGCTTCCATCACAGGAACCTCTATATATTTTTTGAATACATTTTGCTCTTCACACTCAACTTTCTCTACTTGTATATTAATTTTGTTATTATATTGTGTCAGCATTTTAATCCTCTTTGTTTTTCCAGCAGTATTTATGTTGTTGTTACTTCCTATGAGCAGCCTAACTGATGGTTAAATGTACCAAATGAAACATCCTTTCTTAGGAGGTGTGATTCTGTGATGGACAGGAAACCTTTTGAAGTGAGCAGCATTGAGTTTGTCACTGTGCTCATCTTCCACGTGTTATAAATAAAGTTGGTTAAAAGAAGCTGCTGTAAGTGCAGCCTGGTTCTCTGAGCACCGCGGTTGTCTTTTATGAATTCTCCTTCACATCTTTCCTTGACCTCATGACATTTTCCATCAAAGTCAAGGAAAAGTGTTTAGGAAAGGACAGGATGTATTTTTTTACCATTACAATGTTTGTATTTAATAAAGTTTTATGGTTTTATGTTATGTTGTGAGGACAAACATGACCACAGTTTCCAGGTTCAATTCGTCCACAGACACATTTTAAATCTCTTAACATGCTGAACTAAGAACAGCCTGAAGATTATTGAAATAATTATTGATTACATGTAACAAATCTAAATGGACTTTCTCCTGTTCTGTGTGTCTGTAATTATAATTGTCAGAACCAATTAGAGTTTTAGACTTTGGTAGTGAGGACATTTTGTCTGGTACTCACTTTGGGACAGACCTTTAAAAGAGTGTTTTAGGGTGAAGATTAAATTCGGTGAAGATTTGGGTCATTTAGTTGTGATGTTTCAAGGGCAAGAGTCAAGGGCAAAGCGCGAGAGAGAGAGAGAGAGAGAGAGAGAGAGAGAGAGAGAGAGAGAGCTCTCTGCTGGCTGTTGACTCCAGAGCGCCATCATGAGGTCAGTCTGTGTTTCATTTACTTTTTGCTGATATTTTTTCAAAATATTAGATTAAAGAATTACATTATATTAAGAGTGCTGGATCAAATCATATTCATGGAAAGTGTAGGGTGTTGTGGTGGTTGAGCAGGTTGGACCCAAACGCAGGACACAGAAGCAAGCGAGTGCAGTTCGAAGAAGTTTTAATTCCAATAAACAAAGCGAACACACTTACAACAGAGTGCCTGAATCCAAAATAAGTCCAAATAAACAGGTGATCTAACAGAAATCCAAATCCAGGGAAACAGAGTGACACAACAAGTAAGGCAGGCTGGCAGGAAACCACACAGCAACATGGGACAGAGCATCTAAATATTACAATGACCGGACAGGGACTGAACAGACACATCAAACATTTATACACAGGGACTAACGAGCAGGGCGGGAGCCACACAGGAGACTGGGATCAGGACTAACGAGGCAGGCAGAGAGACAGCAGGGGGGAACAGACACAAGCAGACAGATCACAAATACGCTAACAACAAGTAACACAGACCGAAGCAAAGATGAAACAGAACTCAGATGGGCAAAAGCAGAAGTACAGAGACCAGGAGTGAAAACTTAAGACATGAACTAAGGTACAGGACTAAGAACTAAGATACTGAGACAAAACAGAAACTTAGTGACTTAAAGATGTGGATGAATAATAATAAAGGCTACACAGAGACTAGAGCAGAACGAACAAAATCAGATTAATTAATGAAACTGGCAGAGAACATAAATACACAAGCAGACAGAACTCGAGCATGATGGTACAGAAACTAATACATGAGACTGGAACAGAACTGAAATCAGGGAAATACCAAAACACCACTAAACACCAGCTGACAGATAATAACCAGACAAACAACAACAGCAGGTAGAGGACGCACACTAAAGGTAGCAAGCAAACTAAAACTAAGTCTAAACTAACAGCACAGGGATTCTAACTAATAAGACAGGCTGGCTAAGGGAGACAAGATAACAGAACAACACAGATACTGGATACAAGACCACAGACCATAAAACAGATCCCTAACTTATAAATGATTAAACTCAGAACTAAACGGAACAGATGGCAGAACTAACATGCAGATACAAAACCAAACCCTCAGAATCAAAACCCAAAACACAGCACTCAGGACAGGATTGTGACAGAAAAGTGACTGGAAGGTTAAATGTCAGAAGCGTCTTACCTGGGCCAAGGAGAACAGGTCTGTTGCTCAGAGGTCCAAAGTCCTCTTTTTAGATGAAAGACAATTCTGCATTTCATTTGGAAATCAGAATCAGCTTTATTGCCAGGTATGCGTTCACATACGGGGAATTTGACTCAGGATTGTACATTGCTCATGATGTGCTTACTTATACAAAAATACCATAACACAATAATAAAATAATATTAAAATAAAATTAGACACAAACTACAGTATAGACGACACTAACATACACACTATGAACAAAACAATATAGACATATTGACAAATAGTGCAGTGATCAGAGTGCAAAGGATGCAGGAGTAAACTACTATTCATGTATTATGTACATGTTGAAGGTGGATCTGATATACAGGAACACATACACATACATGCACACATGTACACAGTGTGATGGAGCATAGTGCAAAGGATGCTGGAGAAAATAAATAAGACCTTATGACCTGAGGTAGGTGTATTGGTATTCAGTATATACAGTATGACACAGTATGAACAGCACTGAAATAGAGAATGGTGAATAATAATAAATAATAAGTAGTAACCAGTAAACAGGTGGCTGATTACAAACAGAGTTACTGGGTTGTTGCACAGGAATTGTTCTTGACACTGTGACTCAGAAGTCAGCTGTTCATCAGATTGATGGCTTGTGTGAAGAAACTGTTCCTGAGTCTGTTGGTTTTGGCGTACAGAGCTCTGTAGCGCCTAGCAGAGGGAGGAGCTGGAACAGGTTGTGTCCGGGTGAGACGGATCTGTAGTGATGTTTCCTGCCCGTTTCCTGACTCTGGAAAAGTCCTGAATAGAGGGCAGGTTGGCACCGATGATCTTTTCTGCAGTCCTGAATGTCCGTTGTAGTCTGCTCCTGTCCTTTTTTGGTGGAAGATCCAAACCAGATAGTGATGGAGGTGCAGAGAACAGACTATATAGCCTAAATATATATGAAGCATAACGCATCAGAAAAAACAAGGTTAGGAAACAGTAAGGCAGCATGAAGGCCAGTGACGATGTCACGATGGTTGCTGTAAGATTTAACGTTAAGCAGGGGTTTTTGTGCAGTGTAAAAAGGACCGCAATATATTGCTATATTATGCTCTGAAATCGTCTTAACTTGTTTTTCTGGTGACTTTGCTGCTTCTAGCTGATATTCTGCTAGTCACTTGCAGTCTGCGGCATTGGATCACTAACATAACATTGTCTTATATGGAAAGGTTTAATCACCACAGCTAACAGAACTACAGTGTTAGCTGTGGTGACAGAAAAAAACAGAAACAAGCACATCTACTGGCAATGTGAAAGGGAGGTGGGGTAGACCGCAGTTAAAAAAAAAAAAAAAACAGCGTGTCCCAATATAACAATAGCCTACTAAAGCATGTTAGCAATATCAGCTAATATAACTAGTGTGTGTGAGGCCACAGAAATGTTACAACGCTGTCATTAAGTTGAAGTTATCACATTATAAAGTATAGTCCTCGCTCCAGCCCTGCTCACTTGCTCTCTTCTGTGCATTACAGAGTGCTCCTTAGAACTTGGGAGCGCCCTCTGCTGTCCATAAGGTGCCTCTGCACACCAGCCATGTCAAACCCAGCCTCCAGTATTTGGCCCACGCCTCCTTATTTGCATACACTCCTCAACCCTCAATCCTCAAATGCCCAATCCTAAATCCCTAAATCCCCAATCCTAAATCCCTAAATGATTAAATGACTAAATCCCCAATCCTAAATACCAAACGCCCAATCCTAAATACCAAATTAATTTTTGACTTAGACTTTTAGTTTTAGATTTAGACTTTTAGTTTTCATTTAAGACTTTTAGTTTTAGACTTTTAGTTTTAGTTCTGACCAAATAATCCCTCCATATTATGGACCCAGCCAGTTTATTATTCTAACACAGTGGAGACGTGTGGCCCACGCTAGCATATACGCTAACATGCTATTGACAGAGTGAACCGCGCTACTATCGTAACTCTCGGCGGGCCTCATGTGAATCCATACCTCCAAAACCTGCTCATTTTACTCTTATACTTTAACTCAACTTATCTCTCAGCATTCACTAACAAACTGCCGCTGATTTATGTGATGTTTTAACACATTACTAACCTGAAATACAGGAAAAGGGTGAGACAGAGGGGCGTGGTGTTTCCTCGCTGAGGGAAAACAGTGGAGCATCGCTCTTGGTCTTGATCAGTGGTCCCTGAGGGTAAACCACAGTCTCACACTGCCACCTACTGCCGGGAGGCTGCTACAGCAGGCCAACCTCTCACACTTCTAAAGCCATTTTACTTGTTTTATAGCACATAAAATCTTCTTCAAATAAAGGATATAAAATATCTCACTCTCTCACTATAAAGATCTCACTTTAGATGATCTTACGCCATAAAATCAAACACAAATGTGTTTACACTCTAGTGGGCATCACACTGCTGTGGAAGGAAGATACTTCAATATAAACTAGGTCTACACTGTGTGTGTGCTTGATGTATATATATATATATATATATATATATATACACACACACTATAAAATATAAAAAAATAAAAATAACTTAGATGTAACTAAGCTACTTTTGCCACGTAGCTGTAGCTTAGCTTGCTACATTTCACTGGGGGGTAGCTTTTGTGTAGTGAAGCTTCATTTAATTTAGAGTAGCTAGTAGCTTAGATCACTACATTTCCCAAGTAGCTTGCCCAACACTACAAAACATACTTCTCATTCAGTTCTCAGAAAACATTAGAAAGCTACAAAGAGGAACCAACAATTCATAAACCATTACATCACCACGTCACATTTGTTTTCCCCAGCATCAGGATTTTGGACCACGAGCCTCTGATTCACTCCACATTGTTGGTTTTGCTGAAAACTTGAAGACATCAGTGGCTCTTCTGGCTGTTAACATCCTTATAAGGAAGAAAACGAGAGAAAAGCTGATGGACTCAACAACAAAGAATGAAAAAATGTCACAATGAGGAAGTGACACTTTCCTAATAACGGGAAGTAAATGCTGCATCTCTCTTCAAGAAGCACAAGTTCAGAGACAGTTGAGAGCGTGAGAAGAAGAGAGAGAGAGCAAGATTGTTCGATTCAGATGGATTAACGTGTCTTTAATTGTGATGCTGGTGCTTCAGTTTACAGGTAAGGATTCACAAAACACATACATGCATATAATAAACATTACAAAACATTACTAACAGTATTTATGCAATTAACAGTGATTTAAGTAAGACAGCCAAGTTTACTGTTTGTTTTGAACCTGGTGTGTTGAGTGGATTCATTTATAAGGATCATACTGTATGCTCCAGTTTGGTGTATTTAATGTTAATCTCACGTGATAACTATAAATATAAAAGCCCTATTTCTTATTGCAGTTTATTTTTAATTTTTATCTCTCATCTTGAACAGCAGTAACTGGACAGAACTTAAACTCCTTCACTGTCAGAGCTGGAGATGAAGTCACTTTGCCTTGTGGAAATGTGATACAAAATCAGGACAAGTGTGACGGTACTTCCTGGTTGGCCAGTTGTGCGAAGTGGGATAACAGCAACAGAGCTGGTTATACTTGGGAAGATCAGAAAAATGAGATTGCCAAAGCTAAATCAGACAGACTGAGTGTTACAGAGAACTGTTCTCTGGTTATAAAGAACGTCACAGTCGAGGATGTTGGTCGTTACGCCTGCAGACAGTTTAAATCAGAAAAACAACAAGGTGAAGACTCTCAGGTTGATCTGTCTGTTATTATCAGTGAGTATTTCCATCATAATGTTTTCAGCTCAAACTGTCTTGTTAGAACAATATACTGAAACATTACAATAATTATGATCACAGTGATGAAGTTAACTTTACTCTTGTTGTCTTTCTCTCACAATATCTCCATCTTCACCAGTGGAACAATATCAGATCAATGAGACAGTCGGCTTCATCTGCTCTGTGTTGTCATATAAAGTCTGTGGACACACAGTCGAGTGGTTGTATGAGGATAATAAGAACGACGTGGTGACATCACAGAGTTCCTGTTCAGCCTATGTGGGTTTTCCAACTCCTCCTCTTAGCCAGAAGTCAAACTATCATGAGTTCCTGAAGTGTAACGTAACAGATAATAAGAGTGGACAGATGCTGCTGTGTGGCCGGCCTCCAGTCCTCGTGGTGAGAAAACAGGTACATTTGATTTTATTTGATGAATTTTAAGGTTTAGGATTTGAACATTATTCTTTCTCATTTAGTCTCTTCAGATTGTTAACATGAGGCATTTTTTCATATTTTCTCGTGTTCTTTCATATCATCAGATTCAACAAAATCTAAATTAATCACATTAGAGGGGAGAAACAAAACACCATCTGGAAAGGATGAAACAAAACCAGGTAGTGATTAAACATCTTACATCTTTCTCTCTCTTTCCTTGTGAAGTCCAAAGTATGAATGACTCTCACTCAGCTCATGTTTGGTACTCCTATACACATGTGAGATTAAATCTGGAACAAAAAAATATTATAGAAAACTAGAATGCAAAGTAAGATACAGTCAATGTAGACATGATATTTTTTTTTCAATGATAATTATTCATAAGTGTTTTCAAGTCAACCAAAGACACTTTCAAACAGAACTGAGCTGTGCAGTCAAAATGTTTCTAATGTTTTCAGAATCGTTCTGGAGGTTCATCATTGTGTCTGTGGGTTTAGCAGCACTCATAATAATTGTTGTGGCAGTCAACATCTGGACAAGAACTAAAGGTGAGAACATTCACAGATGAAACTCAGAAACAGGAAGTTTTGATAAACCTGGATTTTCACTGTGGAAACTAAAGTCGACTCTTTCTCTTTTCTTTTCAGGGACAAAAACACAGATGGATGAAAACACAGTGAGTTTATAATGTTTTTACAGTTGGTACTTTACACAGCAAACCAGTGTTTGTGACATCTGTTCTTCATCCTGAAGTGTAGATATAGATAGAAGAAGACAAACACAAACAGGAATCACTGGGTTGTGTTGAAGTGGTCAAGAGGAAGATTTTGTATTTGTGGTACCACATAAACACTCCAGTTTGGTACTTTTAATTAATTAGTTAATTTCCTTCTTCATGTCCTTCGTTACCATAGAAACACTTCCTCTCTCAATGACAGAAACATGTAACAGTAACTGATGGTGCGTTCAGGTGCTGTCAGGTTATTTCTTATCTCCTTGTGTTAAATGTGGGTCAGTGATGTGAAAGTTGTCAGTGAAAGTGTGTCATAGTGAGGGTTTGTTTGTGTTTCACAGGTGAATAATGATGAAGATGAAGATGATGGTGTGGTGAACTATGAAAGCGATGGAGACCCTTCTGCCTCTGTCAGACTCCACTGAACAACAACTTCCATATCAACATCAGCTCATCAGAGAAAAGACTCCACTGCAGTTAAATAACAGCACATTTACACGAGGAGTTGAAGCCTTTAGAGAACTGTTGAGAATATTTCTTAAGATGCTTTGTTTATGTAACAAGGAAAGGTCAGACAGGTCTCGCTTAAAAGTAAAGTCTAGTTCACACCACACAATTTTGATCAGGGGTAAATCAGATACTGAGCGGCGGTCACCGGTCATTATGTGTGAAGTACTCAGGGACGCATCAAAACGGCTTCCCAACACATTTCTGACACGTCTCGCAGAAACCAGCCAGATATCTAGTGTGATAGGCTTTTGGCCTAATAAAGCCACATTCAGTTGCAGCCTCTCAGTGAAGTCTATGGCCCAATCCCAATGTCTAAGCCCTGAACCCTCACAGACTTTACTGGCGTCACTTGGAAAGTGACTGAGTGTAAGAGACTGCAAGGGGCTCAAGATGCTGTAAACAGGAGCGGGCAGCCCTTTCCCACTTCATCACGTTACCTTGACAACGCCGAAACACATAGCACACTTTTTATTTTATGCTTCTGCCTGCATCAGAGTTGGCGTTAATGCTTGTTTGTTTATCGTTTTCTTCCTCTTCTCCTATTTAGGCGGATTTACCGTGATTTTCTCTCGCTTCGGGCTTCCCCGGTAACCCTGCGTGTTTCACTTCATACCAGCTGAACTGTGGGTAATTCCTCAGCCAAAGTCTGCAGAAATGCGGACGCATCTGAAAAGGGTCTAAAAGGGCTCAAAATGTCAGCGAGCTGCCAAGCACTTGGCGATTTCACAGTGGGACGGCCCTGAGCCCTCAGCGGATTTACCGAGAACGCGCCTCAAAGTCTGTGAGTCTGTGAGGGTGGACATTGGGATTGGGCCTATCTCTCCAGAAGCAGGCACACACCTGCGTCTCTTTAAGAGTTGATCAAGGGTCCGTGTCCACCAAAGGGTTTTTTTTCTGACGCAGGCGTTGTTTTCAATTCATTGCAATGGGAGCGCCGCGTTTTTACAAGCTGGTAAAAACGCGGCGCTCGTTACTGTCACTTTTACTCAGTGTTTTTTCCTTTGTGAACATGTTTTAATTTGTTTTCATCACAGGCATTTTAAGTCACCTGTCGTCCAGACCTTGTTGGCTGAATAGCCTGTTATGCTAAAGTTCACCGCAGAGAAGGCTTTGGTGGTTGATAAACCTGAATGGGCCTAAACGTCTGATCTGTAAATGAGGTGGAGTCAGAGCTGGGTTGACTATTTACTGCATTGTCTGAGGATTGTATAGCCACTGCTGTCTTGTCTGCCTGATCAGCTCCTGCTATTTGTGCTTGTATTTTTATGTGGATTCTTACTTGATTAGATTGTTACAGGTGGACGGGCCCTGTGAATGTTTTTGCCAGCTGCTAAGGTCTGCTGCAGGTGTGGCCATTTTCCCTTTGTTTGGCTGTGTGATTTCCCTCAGCTTATTAGCCCCCCCCCCTCTTATTAGTGTTCTGCCAGACGGACAGGGTGGTGGATCTTGGGAACCCTTTCCCCTTCACTGCCTGTGGTGGTGTGTTATGATAGCTGTGTGCAAATGTTTAACTTAGTTTTATTGTGTAGTTTATGTGTGTTTGATTTGCTGTGTTTAGGTGGCTGTGCACCAGTGTGAGTATACTGGTGTCAAGGCACTTGGGTGGCCCACAGGTAACCCCTGAATGTCTGGCATCAGTAGATGCAGAGGTGTTTTATAAAAGGGTAGCTTTTTATCCTTTCAGCTTTTCTGGCAGCATTGGCATTTACATCTTGCTTGTTGTTGTTTCAGTTTGTGTAATGAAACTGCCCAAAAACCTTAAATAAATTATCCTACCAGTCGAAACATGTCTCTGAATCTTATTGATTGTGGGGAACCTATGGCAACTGTTAATTAGATATTTGGAGGTTGGAACCCCTCACTATCCCATTTTGGACGGGATAGTTCCGCATTTTACCCTTCTTTCCGGCCGTCTTCCCAGTATTAGTATTTTCTGTTGACCAGTTGTGCGCAACCTTCCCATTAATGCATACAGATGTTAAGCAAGAGTTCAGACATTGTCTGACTTTAGCCTCTCTGACAGCCATATTTTATTTAAGAAGGCGAACACATTACATCTCATGAACAGAGACGGACGGCTGCTGTCCATAACCTGTGCCACACACAGCGTAATGACATCACATCCGGACGTAACAGGTTTTACTACCGTATTACACTGAGTAAGGGCGCCATCAGATAGTAACACTGAATAACACTTAACACCCCCACTCGCTCTTAGCTCAATGGGTTGAGGTCAACACAACATAAATATGGCTTCTTTTACCATCACAATGTGAACACACTCTTTGCAATTTTAAGTGCCAAACATGTCCTGAGCAAACCTCTGTAGCTTTAGCTTGGTGGCTGGTTTTGTCATCACATCAGCAATCATTTGCTCAGAAGGACAGTACTTCAAGATAACTTTCCCATCATTTACAATTTCCCTTATGAAGTGGTACTTAATATCAATGTGCTTACACCTCTTACTCAGACTGACACAATATCCTGTCACACTACGTCTATCTGATGTATCTGATGCCCAATCAGCATCACTGTACACTCTTAGTTTCTCTGAGTCGTTTGTCCTGAAACATAACTCCTGATCTGCTGTACCTTTAAGATACCTGAACACATGTTTTACAGTGTTCCAGTGTTCCTCCGTTGGTTCAGCAAAGTGCTGAGATAGTTTACTGACCACAAATCTAATATCTGGTCTGGTGCATGTGGATAAATAGATTAAACTCCCCACTGCTTCTCTGTACCTTCTTGGGTCTTTCAGTCTCTCAGCATCATCTGTGTATTCTAGTTTTGGTTCACACGAAGTCTCTCTGGACCTGCAATCTTGCATTTCAAATCTCTCCAATACTTTGTCTATGTACTTCTTCTGTGACGTTTTAACTTGACCTTCTGTTTGGTAAAAATCTATTCCCAGAAAATGTTTCAACTTTCCCAGGTCTTTCATTTTAAACCTTTCAGTGAGTATTTGTTTTACACTTGCTAGTGCATCCTCATCGCTGGCTGCTATGATCAGATCGTCGACCCATACTATCAAGATCACCTTTTCGTTGTCTCTCTCTCTTGTACACACAGTGATCAGCTGGGTTCTGCTCAAAACTGTTCTCACTCAAACATGTGTGTAACATAACATTCCATTTTCTACCAGACTGTTTAAGACCATAGAGAAACTTTTGCAACTTACAAACAAGCTTTTCACCCGTTTTTGACTTTTCCTCATTGCCCTCTGGTTGCTCTATATAGATCTCACAATCAATCGGTGCATGCAAATAAGCTGTCTTAACGTCCATCTGGTGTAAGAGCAGGTTCTTCTGCGCTGCCTTTTGCATGATCACTCTCACACTGGTCATGTCAGCTGTTGGTAAGAATATCTCTTCGTAGTCTGTTCCTGGCTTTTGACTGTAGCCTTTTGCTACAAATCTGGCTTTGTATTTGTCTGACCTATCATTGTCTCTTTTGAGTGCGTAGACCCATCTACCCCCCACTGTCTGTTTGCCGGTTACGTAAGCTGCTGTCTGCATTGCAGAGTTCTACAGTTTGTCTGGTAACTCGCTCTCTATCAATAAGCATCTGCTCATGTCATAGAGAGTTCGCCAGCCTCTCTCTGCTGCACCGTTCTGGTGGTCTGGAATAGGGTGCAGACATCTCGTGCCTAATCCTATTCTTAGTTAACAATGCCTGGAAATCTCTGCTTGTAAACTCAGTGCCGTTATCTGAGCGAATGCACTTGACTTCTCCATAAGGTGCTATGTCTGCTAAGAACCTTTCTGTGGCCTGTACTGCATCGCTCTTCGTTCTCAGAAAATACACAAATACAGTACCTGAATAGTCGTCTGTAAAGGACTGTACATATCTGTGCCCTTCTGTAGTTCGTGTTGACATGTGACCGGCTAAATCCGTGTGGACTAGTTCTAAGGGTTTCTTAGCCTTTCTGTCTGGCTCCCTGTTTCTCGTCTGTGTGAATTTTCCCTGTGTACACACTTCACATAACTGGCCTGGTTTAACTGTATTTCCTTTTATCTCCATGCCTTTCACTACACCTTGTAACTTCTGCACATCTTCATTGTTACAATGACCCAATATTTCATGTCGCGTTTGTATGTCATGACACCCATTACACTGGTCAACATTGTCCATCACAGTTTGCAAGTAATACAAGTTTCCACTCTCGTGGATGTCAAACCTGCTTCCATCCTTGGTAACCATGCGACTGTCTCCTTTCTTGAAAGTGATTGTCGCTCCTCCGTTTGTAGCTCTTGCCACTGAAAAGATGTCATGTGGATGTGAGGGCATGTACAGTGCATCCCGCAGCTGTGCTCTGTGCTGTCGTCCAGCGTTGTCTAGTAGATACACAACCGCTGTTCCTCTTCGTTGTGCTATTCCACTGCACTTGGCACCATCAGCTAACTCCACTGAGTGTGTCTCAGACTGGAACGAGTTGTCACAGTTGTCGAATTTCCTGATGTCGTTCACAATGTGGGATGTTGCTCCCGCATCCACCAGAATGCCTTTTACCTTCACTGGTGGTCTCTTTTGCTTTGTGTGTTCTGCTTTGAAGAGGTGGTCTGGTCACTGTTCTCTTCCTCTGTCACTTTTCTGACCCCATCTTGTTCCCCCCTTTTTCTTGCACCTTCTTCCTCTTCTTCAAAATGTGTAAGCAGCCTAGGAACCTTGTTTCCCAAAGGTCATACTTATCTTCAGATCCATCGAACAAAAGTTGTGGCGCCAACACTCCCGTTGTTCTGCTTGCCATCTTGCTAGCGCGCCGATCATTTACAAAGTGCTAACGTTACTAGCTAACTGTACTTCTTCTTTGCTAAGCTACTTAAAGTTAGCTTTGTTCGCCGTCGCGTAATTCATTGCAGTAAAACTTTTAAAACACTCACTTAACTCCGAGTTGGTCCGCACGGCTTGTAGAAGTTCCCTGTCATACTTCGAGGTAAACTTCTTCCGGAAAAACTAACTCGTGTCTAACGTTGTCTGGGCCCACAGCCTGTTGAGCAGTTGTGCAACCTTCTCATTAATGAGTTCAGACATTGTCTGACTTTAGCCTCTCTGACAGGCATATTTTATTCAAGAAGGCGAACACTTTACATCTCATCATCAGAACAGAGACGGACGGCTGCTGTCCATAACCTGTGCCACACACAGCGTAATGACATCACATTAGGATGTAACAAGTTTTACTACCGTATTACACTGAGTAAGGGGGCCATCAGATAGTGACTGAATAACACTTAACATTTTCACGTAAATCTCCGTGTTTTAACCTGCGGTATTAAAAAATTATAATCCCCCGGGCCGGGCGGAGTAAAAAAACAATAAAACATTAGGTGTGTCTTTGCATTGACTTTGTATGTAAACGCACCGCCCACAACGCTCTCTTTGCTTTTGGTCTGTAAGCACCTTTAAAAAGCTACAATCTGGTCGGGGTCCTCCAGGAGAGAAAAGACAGAGAAAGGGACAGTTTGAAAGTTTGACAGCAACAATATGATTGGCTCACAGAGGTTGTGGCAGATTCTGATTGGTTTAACTGAAAGAATGAACGCCCTCAATCTGATGACGGAGTTGGAAGCAGAAAAAAGGAAGAGAGGGGCCGGGGGAGAAATAGAGTCAGCATGAACGATGTCTTCCTGATTGAACTTCTGCTGAGCTTCAATTCTCAGAAAAAAAGAGGTGCAAAGATACAAAGAGGAACCAGCAGATCTCAGAGCAGTAAAACATCATCTTATCTGTGTTCTTCAGCAGCTGCTACAGTATCACCATATTGCACCATGGACATCAGGAGTCAGATTCTGGTGGGAGAGGAGTTTGACTCTTCACCTGTCTGTTCATGTGTGCTGTCAAACATCACCATGGATCCTGTCTGTTTGCTAAGAAACACTCAAGAACACAAGTGTCTGTTGCAAACATTTATCTTAACTAACAGTCTTCACACCTTCAACTTCGACTTTTTCTACTAATACACCATGTGACTGAAAAAAGTGTGAACTTGAGCCTTAATGTAGTTTGTTTGTTTCTACTAAAACACTACTGTAGAAACTCAGACAGTTCAGAGCTCGAGAACAAGAGACAGAAGAAGGAGAGACAGAGAGAATCATGATGGTTGAGTTCAAATGGATTTCTTTATTTCTTACAGCGGTGCTTCAGTTTACAGGTAAGAATACATATATCACATATATAAATGGAAGGCACATTGTAAAAAATAACTTGATCAATATTATTAAAGATTCTTTATTAGCTACATTTGATTTAACTAAGAAAACCAAATCTGTTGTTTCTAATGTGGTGAGTTTAGTGAACTCTTGGAAACTAAGGATAAAGAAATAATCGTCACTAACTATGAACATAACAGACATTTTCTCATTTCACTTTATTTTGCATCATTTTCTCAACAGCAGCAGCTGAAACACTTCCCCTCTCCTTCACTGTCAGAGTTGGAGATGAAGTCACTTTGCCTTGTGAAAATGTGATAGACGGTCAGAGAAAATGTGAATATACCAGATGGATCTTTGTTGATTCAGGAAACATAACAGCAGTGCGGCTGGCTAAACTTGGGAAGATTATTGAAAACGCCAAAGCTAAATCAGACAGACTGAGTGTTACAGAGAACTGTTCTCTGGATATAAAAAATATCACAGTCGAGGATGTTGGTCTTTACAGCTGCAGACAGTTCAACAAATCAGACAAACGACAAGCTCCAGACTCTCAGGTTTATCTGTCTGTTATTATCAGTGAGTATTTCCATCTTAATGTTTTCAGCTCAAACTGTCTTGTTAGAACAATATACTGAAACATTACAATAATTATGATCACAGTGATGAAGTTAACTTTACTCTTGTTGTCTTTCTCTCACAATATCTCCATCTTCACCAGAGACTGAACATAAGGACGCTGATAAGGTGACGTTAAACTGCTCTGTGTTGAAATATGAACAGTCCTGTAGTCACACAGTGAAGTGGCTGTATGAGGGTAAAGATGTGGACAAAGATAACAAAGACATGAAGACATGGCAGACTGGCTGCTACGCCACTGTGTCTTTCCTGGATTCTCATTTTATTAACAAATCAAAGTCTAACTTGAAGTGTGAAGTGACAGATGGTTACTCTGGAAAAGTGCAGCTGTTCACCTTCAGCCCTCAGTCCTCAGGTGAGAAAACTACAAGGTAGTAACTCATCTTTCTCTAGAGTCTCTCTGTCTTCCTGTCAGTCTCTTTCTCTCCACATAATAAACATATCGATCTAACTTTTCATTTTAGTCTTTTATTTAGTTCTTGTTGATTTTTTCTGTTCTACAGCTCGTACAGATTTTTCTGCTCTGGACTACATAATGTTGGTTATGCGTGTGGCTGAACTCCTCCTAATTACTGTGATTACTGTTCTTCTCATCAGAGCTCGAGGTGAGAACATTCAGACCAACATTTGTTCACACTGATTAACAAAACCTGTAAGTTTAGAACTGAAATATTTCTCTGTGATTTATTTCCCTGGTAACCAGAGACGACCTGACAACAACACAGTGACCTACAGCACCGTGAAAGCTTCCTCTTCTTCTGCTGGAGCCTCAGCTGATCCCAGCGACCTCTACGCCACCGTCAACAAACCAAACAAATAAGAGACCACAGTGTAGTTACAGCTCAGATCATTACAGGTAATTTACACTGAGAACTGATAAATGTTTTATTATTTGAATTATTTTATGATAATATATGGAACATTTAGCTTGCTGAACTTGCTGTCAGGCACTTTAATGTGCTAGTGCTGTGTTGTAGTTCAACATGTATTAGTTTTTACTGTTATTTCTGCACTGTTATTTTTATCACCTGTTATTGTTTGATATGCAGTCATTTTAACATCTATATCTCTGTTCAGGTTATTTTTTATGTTCTGGTATGAAAGTAATTAAAACAAACTAAGAGGAAGTGGTACAACGCTCATCTTGACTGAGTCACTTCTGAAATCAACACCTCCAGAGCTCTTCACACTTTTAACTTCTTCTTTCCAATGAAACACATCATTGTCACAAATAAAGCGAGGAAACTGGCAGTGGTTCTCACGACTCAGAGAGGCAATAAACAAAGTTCAGTTTTATTTGATACAGGCAGGCAGGGTCAGAACAGCAGGTAATAATGCTGCATTTGACACATGAAGTTGGATTTTCCAGATTTCCCAGGTGGAAATTTCAACTTGAACGCCACCTTAAGGAGGCAGAGTGTTACAGCATCTCTGCGCTTCCATTTCAGCTTTTACCAAAACTCCATAGTGACGGTGGCTCCCAAAACCGACCATTTAAATTAATTTAATCAACAATAAGCTGAAGAGGAGCTGTGCAAAAAAAAAAAATAAATAAAAATTTAAATTACTTCTGCAATAGTACAAAATAGGAGAATTAAATGTGGACGTTTAAATATCAGCTTATATTATTGATTTATTTTTGTCTGTCCAGTGGATCACTTAGGTCTTCTGAGCAGGTTTTTTCTTGGTGCCGATTGAAAACAGTTGAAGTATTGGCTCTGACACTGTGGAACGCTCTTTCTTCCACAGTGTCTAAACATAACTGTGTCCAAGTTTAATAATACTGAAAGCAGATGTTGTATTTTGCAAGATTGAGGAACAAATCAGGGAACATTTTACTGTTACGTTCACTATCAAAATTTTTGTGACTTTCCTTTTTACAGTGTGTTACCTGAAACTAAATCCAGTCTGTGTTTCCTTCAAAATGTGTTTGCTGTTGCACATTAGCTGTAAAAAGTTAATTTCTAGGAAAGAAGTTAGAGCACTGAGGATGGAGATAGACATTTTAAACTCTTGAAATTTAAAATATCTGTATCCTCATACATTTATACATCGATTTTTCAAGAAGGTGGGAAGAGAAGATGCAAATGTTACAAGAATTGTTTTAGGTTAGTGTTTGTTTACTGAAGCCATCAGTTACCAGCAAGCGAGTAGGACTGTTTGCTGCCAGTTTAAATAGTCCCCAACAAATGCACAATTTCCTCCTGGTTGTTTGATAGAAACTACAGTGAGCAGCTGTTTAAGGAAATTACTGAGCTTTTAAACATAAAACTATGTGAGGCGTTTTAAAGATTAAGGAACCAATGGGATAATAGCTGAGAGCCACAGACAGGAAGTCAGAAAGTATTAAGAGACAGAGGCTGCGGTTGAAAAGTCTTTTTTGCTTAGGAAGGTTCCTAACTGATTAAAGTGAACCGGAAGTATTTCAGTGGCAACCATGATAAGAGCTGTTCGAATTCTCTAAAAGCTGAGGAAAGGAGCCTCAATGCTTCCTTTCATATCTCCTTTAGCATAGGGTACACCGGACCATCCTTACTGAAAGGAAAGGAGAGAATGCCGTCCCACAATTCCTTGCGGTGGCAACATTTAAAGCAACGCACGTTCTCAAACTCAAACGATAAAATCCATTGACCACATCTAGCAAAATCCTTCCAATTCGGACACACATTATGATAAAATAAGACTTAATAAGACTCACAATTACCTTCTTTCTTTTGGTTTGTTTTCTTTTGGCTTTTTTGTAATCTAATAGGTTTCAGTGTTTTATGTTTCGGGTTGTTGAAATAAGCCATTAGCCTAAGTGTTTTCTACAAAAATATTAAATAAACCAACCAACCGTGATGGATAAAATCACCATGTAATTTACCATTGGCTATTAAGCCTTTTCTCTCTTACCATAACTTTCTGTTGCCATAACTTGCTATATGCATATATCCTAAACTGTCAACAATAACTGAGACCCATGTGAGATGTCTTGTAACGTGATCAAAGTGAAGATAATGTTGGAGCGTGTAGCCTCAAGTTATGTAGCCTTCTGCAGCCTTCAGCAAATTAATTTTACTTCAGTCACAGATGCTGACACGCTCGCATTAATAAAGGCAAAGATCCAGCTGGATAACCTCTACAGTAGGCGTTTCCCACACACTGATTTATTTGTGGCGGCCTGCCACATTATCAACACAGATTTTCGATTGATTTTGTTACTATTTAAAATGGGTAAAATCGTATTTGATGACAGAGTCTCTCAGCATCTCCTATCCCGTCGCTCCCCCCCCTCTCTCTCTCGGCAGAGTTACGCTGTCATTCTGTGGGAAACAATTGGGATTCATGTTGATAAATACGCCTATGGGTGGGCAGGAGGGTGAGTGTGAGCAAGCATTCTCAATGTGACAACCCTGTCCATTATTTACTGACTGGTAGGCTACCTTATCTGCCTTTTGCTATCTTGGTTAATAAGTAATATATTCCACCGTGTTGTCCACCTTTAGATGGCCTGCATTACAACAACAGGAGGGCAGTGTCAAAGATACACTTTTTGTAGTCCATCTTCAGAACATTGTAGTTTCATCCACGGCAGGTCACGTCAGTAAAATTAGCCTTCGCTTAATTACGTCGCTTAGAAAAGAGCAGTCGGATTCTCTTAGACCCGCTGTCCTTTTTTCCTAAGTCCTTTCGGATTCTTCTTCACACCTTTCCTTGACCTCATGACGTTTTCCATCGAGGTCAAGGAAAGGTGGTTAGGAAAGGAGATTTTTTTGACTTTTCGGATGCAGCCTACGGTCACGTTGGGTTAAGGGTGTTAATCTATGTCGATGACTCTCCCCTTGTTGTTATGGAGCCAAAGGCAAGTTCACAGGCCAGCACATGTCACTCTGAGCTCTCCTGGCAGTGTGGAGAATTTGAGTCTGTTAAGTTTAGGCATTGAGCTGTGATGGTTATGTTTAGTAGAAACTCACCGGTAAGGCGATAGATCCCATGAGTGCTCCTAAGAAGAACATATTGAAGGTCAGGAAGGGATCGAGCAGGCGGCACTGATCGGGCATTTACAAGGTTCATAACTGAGTGAAATGACCCGGAAGTGTTTAAGTGGCAGCCATGATAAGAGCTGGTTGAATTCTCTAAATGCTGGAAAGATGCTTAAATGCTTCCTTTCTTCTCTCTTTTAGCAAAGGGTACACTGGACCATCCATTACAAGGAGAAAAGAGATAATGCTGTGCCTCAATTCCTTGCAACAGCAGCATTTAAAGTGACTCACCATTAGACCCACATAAATGTACAGGAGCATCTAAAAAATATTAGATTATCTTGGAAAAGTTTTTTTGAACTGAACCAGATTGAGAGATTAAAGGCTCAGGAAACAGTTGCAGATGTTGTGAGTGAATTAGCTGATTAGAGCTCTTCTCAGGTCAACTTTTCTATATTATGAAGTTTTTATTCTAACTTTTTGAACTGAATAATGGAAAACAAGTGTGACGTTCAAATGTTTTGATGCACCTGTAGAAACAACAGAGCATCTAACAACTGTATAAAAAAGATTGAAAGCTTCCATCACAGGAAACGCTATATATTTTTTTGAATACATTTTACTCTTCATGCTCAACTTTCTCTACTTGTATATTCATTTTGTTATTATATTGTGTCAGCATTTTAATCCTTTTGTTTTTCCAACAGTATTTATGTTGTTATATTGTTATATTCTCTAAGTAAGAATGTTTAACTGCCAATATTATCCAGGAAAAGTTTAGTTAAGTTTCTTCATCTGCTATAAACTTGAAAAATGTGTTGAACCGAACCATTCTAATTGTTACGATGAATTGTTTTCCTCCTTTTATCAAATGCTTAAACTAAGAACAGTATAACTGTTTATGACATTTAAGGTTATTATGGGAATGTATTTGATTAAAATACAACAAATAGAAAATAGACATATTAAAGTAAGGCACCAAAGGCCTCAAGGAAACAAAGCTCCCCTAGGGGAATATGCCCCAAACAACAAAAGCACAGAGCCAAGCATGCTCGCTCTCTCTTCTCTTGTGTCTTAGCTCTTGCTCTAAGCCCTGCCAGCTGACATTGGTGAAGCGGGTACACCCTACGGGTCGCCAATCCATCAGCAGATAGATATACATACTTAAATTAATTTGGTTATTTCTTTCTGCATGTGCGTCCTTTGTTACCACAAAACACTTCCTTTATCAATGGCAGAAACTCCTAATGGTAACTGATGGTTCAGGTGCTGTCAGGTTATTTCTTATCTCCTTGTGTTAAATTTGGGTCAGTGATGTGAAAGTTGTCAGTTAAAGTGTGTCAGAGTGCGGGTTTGTTTGTGTTTCACAGGTGAATAATGATGAAGATGAAGATGATGGTGTGGTGAACTATGAAAACGATGGAGACCCTTCTGCCTCTGTCAGACTCCACTGGTCAACAACTTCCATATCAACATCAGCTCATCAGAGAAAAGACTCCACTGCAGTTCAATAACAGCACATTTACACGAGGAGATGCTTTTACTTTTAGTTTTTATTGATCAGTGAGAAATGTTTGTGTGTTTTGTGCTCAGCTGTTTCTGTTTCAGTCTGACTTTGAACAACAATATTCAAGTCTTGATTTCATCTCATATCAGGAAGCCCACTGTGAGTTTTATAAAATGTCTTTTCCTGCATCAGTTGTGAAAATCTTTATTTTCTGCAGCCAGTTCAGAACACAGCAGCTGGATTTCAACTTCATTTAACAGGAACGAGCATTTAACTCTTGTTAACTTCCTTAAATCGTCTTCCAGCTGAAGAATTCAGACCTGATTTTAAGGTTTACTGTTTGTTTTTGAAGCTGCAGCAGCTTGAGCTCATTTTAATTCACTTTCATTTAGCATTGTTGTTGCCATATTTGTTGGGATGTGTGTGTTTGGCTTGAATGGGTTTCAGCCTTAATGGAGTCAGTAACAGTCTCCTCTTTATTACATCTGATAACAATATATTAACTGCAAATAAAGAAATGTTTACCACTTAATTCTACACTGTGTTTTGTGATTCCTTCAGCTGTCAGAGATCAAGACTTGAACCCAAACTCAGACTTCGAGGCAGACAGGTTAGAATTAAAGTCTTTTATTAACAACTTGGAAAGGTAAGGTGAAAGGGTGGCTGGCTGGTGAGAGGGCAGGGGGGGATGAGGTTGAAGACCAGAGAGTGACTTTACTGAGGGAGCTGGCTGGAAGCAGCAGGTTAATCTGAAGGCAGAGAAAATACACATTGTGGAGGCTTGATCCTCTAAATCAAGACAGTTAAAGACAATTCAGTCAGGACACTCATCAATATTTAATTGTTTGCTGCAACTAGTCAAAGTGATTTTAAATCTTCCAGGGGTTAAAGTTGTTTTCTACAGGATTGAATAAAATCCCCTCTGTCTTATGTCCCAATATAAAGTGAACTGTCACTTTCCTGTGAGCCTCCTGTGTTTCTGATGTTTATCTGGTCATTCACTAACAGGACCGTGTCAAGTTAGAGATGATTATGTGATCATGTTGCAAGGATGGGTCGAGGGATGAGAAGGGTCGAGGAAGAGGAATGAAGGGTCGAGGGAAGGGGGATGAAGGGGTCGAGCGGGTTGCTTGGGGTTCGGTGGCCGGAGCGGCTAGGAGACTCAGGGTGGGGGCTCGTCTTCATAAGCAGCTTGGTCTTATGAACCCCCCCTGTGGTTCCTATTGTAGAAGAAGACGAAATGATCACTAAGCAGAATTATGTATTTTTTGCATGCATGTCTTTTATGGTGGGAGGAAGCCGGAGCGCCCAGGGGATGCTCACTCGAGCGGGGAGAACGTGCAACTCTGTGCGGAGAGAGGCCTGGGCTGAGCGAGGTCTAAACTCAGAACCTTCTGCTGTGAGGCCGCGGTGCTGCCCATTGAAAGAGGTGAACAAGCTGGGTTTGGATAGGAGGGATGTGAGAACTGAGAAACGGGAGAGGAAACGGGTTAGACAGGTTATATACGTAAGCACTTGTAGCTGGATTTGAGAAGCACAGGTGGATGAGGATCAGTGGAGTACGGGTGGTTGATTGGAGGAATTGAAAGAAGCAGGTGGTAGGATGAGTGAGGGAGGCGTGGTCCTGTTCCTGAACCTCAGTTTACAAAGACTCCATTAATTAGAGGGTAAAACCTCCAGAGCTCTGCTGCTGTTGTTTACCACATTCTTACCAACACACTTCCTCTTCTGATCTCTGTATAAAAAGATCTGCAAAGATACAAAGAGGAACCAGCAGATCTCAGAGCAGTAAAACATCATCTTATCTGTGTTCTTCAGCAGCTGCTACAGTATCACCATATTGCACCGTGGACATCAGGAGTCAGATTCTGGTGGGAGAGGAGTTTGACTCTTCAGCTGTCTGTTCATGTGTGCTGTCAAACATCACCATGGATCCTGTCTGTTTTCTAAGAAAAACTATCTGAAGAAAAAACAAGTTATCTTAACTAACAGTCTTAACACCTTCAACTTCCTCTTCTTTGACTACACCCTGTGACTAGGCAAAGTGTGAACTTGAGTCTCAAATGGTTTGTTTGTTACAGCGTTAGATTTTCTCAGTGAATTCAGACACATATTTCTTTGCCTTTTAATAACTGATTTTGTTGCGTTTACACATTCGTTACAGTTTCACAGGATCGTTGTCAGGCTGCTGCGACCTCTGACATCTTAACTAATAGCTGCATCTCTTATTGCTGATCAATAATTGGGGCTTGCTGTCAGTCACAGAGTTTTTGGCTGAGGAAGTGACATCATCCTAACCACAGGAAGTAGCTGCAGCGTCTCTCTACTAAAACACTACTGTAGAAACTCAGACAGTTCAGAGTACGAGAACAAGAGACAGAAGAAGGAGAGACAGAGAGAATCATGATGGTTGAGTTCAAATGGATTTCTTTATTTCTTACAGCGGTGCTTCAGTTTACAGGTAAGAATACATATCTCACATATATAAATGGAAGGCACATTGTAAAAAATAACTTGATCAATATTATTAAAGATTCTTTATTAGCTACATTTGATTTAACTAAGAAAACCAAATCTGTTGTTTCTAATGTGGTGAGTTTAGTGAACTCTTGGAAACTAAGGATAAAGAAATAATCGTCACTAACTATGAACATAACAGACATTTTCTCATTTCACTTTATTTTGCATCATTTTCTCAACAGCAGCAGCTGAAACACTTCCCCTCTCCTTCACTGTCAGAGTTGGAGATGAAGTCACTTTGCCTTGTGAAAATGTGATAGACGGTCAGAGAAAATGTGAATATACCAGATGGATCTTTGTTGATTCAGGAAACATAACAGCAGTGCGGCTGGCTAAACTTGGGAAGATTATTGAAAACGCCAAAGCTAAATCAGACAGACTGAGTGTTACAGAGAACTGTTCTCTGGATATAAAAAATATCACAGTCGAGGATGTTGGTCTTTACAGCTGCAGACAGTTCAACAAATCAGACAAACGACAAGCTCCAGACTCTCAGGTTTATCTGTCTGTTATTATCAGTGAGTATTTCCATCTTAATGTTTTCAGCTCAAACTGTCTTGTTAGAACAATATACTGAAACATTACAATAATTATGATCACAGTGATGAAGTTAACTTTACTCTTGTTGTCTTTCTCTCACAATATCTCCATCTTCACCAGTGACTGAACATAAGGACGCTGATAAGGTGACGCTAAACTG
This sequence comes from Lepomis macrochirus, assembly GCA_024633595.2. NCBI lineage: Eukaryota > Metazoa > Chordata > Actinopteri > Centrarchiformes > Centrarchidae > Lepomis > Lepomis macrochirus. The sequence continues at coordinate 7,136,845 of JALXJV020000017.1, read as the reverse complement.
CTCCGTGTTGACATATAAACAGTTCTGTAGACACACAGTGAAGTGGCTGTATGAGGGTAAAGATGTGGACAAAGATAACAAAGACATGAAGACATCACAGGCTGACTGCTACGCTAGTGTGTTATTTCTGAATTACAGGTATAAGTCTAACTTATTTACATGTAAAGTTACTGACAATAAGAAAGAGCAGGAGTTTCCTTCAGATTTCAACCCTCAGGTGAGAATATGGTTTTGGTGATTATAATATGATTTGTGTATTTTATGGATTTAAGATTTTTAATATCACAAAACAAGTTTCCTACTGAACCGTTCGTTGAACTGTGTTCATCTGCTCAGGTGGCATGCTAGTTAGAAACAAAGTCATTTTAGGCAAGTCCTGCCACTTGGCAGCCATCTTGGCAATGCCTCCGGGCAGTTATTTCGGACTAACAAGACCACGGGCTCCTATCCACATGGAGAGAGAGAGCCAAAAGTGCACTTATACCGGCCACTGGGACATAAAAAGTACATGAATAGAATCAGCATCAAAATCTGATAATACTGAAAATGCTTGACAACTTTTCCCCAAAATAAGGTTTAAAAAGCTTTTCCCAAGTGGTTATACTTCTACTACACATGCCTCACCACTTCCACACAGTACAAGTAATACAGACCTTTACGTCAGGGGAACCACATGATTGGCTGAAATAGGATTCCTGCTTTGGCTGTTAAAGCAGACGATTGGCTTTCTAGTGGGAGGGGGTGGGAAAACTGCCATCTTTACCATTTTGGGCTTTCTCCATAGATTTGTATTAACCATAATTTACTAAATGAATATCATTTTGTATTGAAGAAGACATGAAACTAGTGATTGAGACCATAAACTCATCAGGAAAGTGTTTACTGAGGGAATTATTCAGCTGAGAAGTATAAACATTTTATGTCTTGACTTTTCCGACTGTTTGTCGGCTCAAGGAGAGACCACAAATCCGCCCATTATACTAATATAAAAGTATTATTATTTTACACGCTGCTTGTTGCCATCACACAATAGCAAGCATATTAGCATTTGTAGTGCTCTACTAATTGGACGATGCATCAGAGAGCCAATAATACTAAACAAGCTGCAGTCAATATAGAGTAACACAGTAGGCTGTAATACAACTTCATTTTCGCGGGTTGCATTCTGAACCTGTTCAGCCAAAACTGTAAGCACCATAGTGGCTGATGGTGGAGAAATGCAGCCATCCTGTCAGTCATGCAGCATAGTTCTTAGGAAAGTATGTTCATTTAAGTCTGTTTATCTTGTTTAATGTAAATAATAGTAGGTTCTAATTATAATGAAAAATACATTATTTGTGATTCAAAATAATTGTTGTTGATAAATGAATTAGTGACTTTACTGTGTCAATCTACTGTAGCCTAAATATATAAACATTTTACAATAATTCAATTATAACCTACAGATGGGCTACATCTAAGAAACTGTCCCATTAATTAATTAAGATCGCCTCCCTAAAATCACTGAGGCTGCAGGGTTCGCTGTGTTAACGTATGTGTTTCCTAACTTAATTTCAGTCGCAACCCCAGTGGAACAAGTCGGGCTGAAATCATAAAATTTTATGAAGTGGTGTGTACTTCACATCATTAACATGGAGTACAGATGTTGTGTGTAGTCCACAGGGTAACCTCAAGTTAACCACAAACAAAACCTGCTAGGAGCAGTTTAGAGATGCAGCATAAATTGCCATGGCAACAGAACTCGGTTAACATGTATCCACCTTTCATAGTACGGGTTAATCAGGAAGTTACACCCGATGTCACCAACTTACTTCTAAAGTTACCAGGATAACCCAGTTACCCCAAAAATCTCAATCTGACTGCTGAAGTCACAGTTAACAAAGACATGCAGGCAAAATAACTGATAGACACTCTGGGTGTTGTTTGGTTTGTGTTGTTTTATCAGTGAAGCGATTACATATGCTCTGCTCAGTGGCTGTTGATAAATCAGTGTTTTGAAATGTTCCTTATATTACGTATAGACTCACTGACATAAAAAAACAAACCTATTGGAAAGGAAAAAACATCTGAAGAATGTCCTCAACATACAGCAAAATAACCCACGACCACGTAGGCTATAACCTTCCGCTTATCTTTTAACACCGTACTCTGCACATCCAAAAATGAAGAGAAGTAGGCTAACTGTATGTATGAATATTTAAACACTTTTGTTAAACATAGTAAACATAAAGTATATTCTAACTGAAAACTTTCTTGGATTGTGTTATTTCATTTGGTGACGCACAAACAACAACAAATAAATCAACAAGAACTGAAAACAGCACAAAATCAGTTACAGCCACAACAACAACCAATGATGGTTCAACAAAACTCCCCTTTCTCTAGAGTCTCTCTGTCTTCCTGTCAGCTGGCCATTCACAGTAGAATAAAACAGAAAGTAGGAAGTGATCGGAAAAATTATTATTGATTATTCTTTTATCAGTCTCAGTCAGATGTGTTCACACAGCACAAAATAACAAATAACAGAAGAAAAATCTGCCGCCAAAAGATATTTATTCGCTTTCCAGGTTTGTGGTTCATCATTGTCTTTGTGGGAGTTGCAGCACTCTTGTTTGCTCTCATCAGATGGAAGAAAACTAAAGGTGAGAGCAACCACAGATATTATAAAGAAGAAGTTTTGATGAACCTGGATTTTTATTGTTGAAGCTAAAGTCGACTCTCTTTTGTCTCTTTAGGAAAAAACCCCCAGATGGATGAAAACACTGTGAGTTTTACGGCTGAGTAATCAAATGTTTCTACAGTTATGACAGAGCTGAATCAGCTGCTCTCTGACAGAGTCATCCAAATCTAAACAGCCTTCACAGAGCCAGTGTTTGACCACATGTAAGTAGACTCTGTTTGTTTGTTGTTTTCAGGGACGGAGCTTAAACCCTGCAGTGAGTCCAGAAACCAGTCAGGACACGGTGAGATCTCACACTACACCCAGGACAAAGTTACACTCACTGTTTTAGATTTGTTGTTCAAAATGTAGCTCTATGAGACACACAGTGACTCTTGAATCTAAGTTCTTTCTGCAAGAGAAGAAGTGGGGAGTCTGATGATGCAGCTGGACGACACCAGAACAGACCAGAACACAATCAAGTCCACATGTTACTGAGCAGCCATTATGTTGTCTTCTCTGTGTAGGCTGATCCTGAAGATGGTGTTTCCTACGCCTCCATCAGCTACACCAGGGAGACCAACAGTAAAGGCCGGGTAAGCTGTCTGATTGGTTCTAGTGATGATGGTAGTGAATGAAAACACTTCTCTCATTTAATGTTGTGTCATTTCTGTGTTGTGCTGTTTGTCTCTTTTCCAGGTTCTGGGTAAAGATGGTGATGATGAAGATGATGCAGTGACCTACAGCACCGTGAAAGCTTCCTCTTCTTCTGCTGGAGCCTCAGCTGATCCCAGCGACCTCTACGCCACCGTCAACTAACCAAACAAATAAGAGACCACAGTGTAGTTACAGCTCAGATCATTACAGGTAATTTACACTGAGAACTGATAAATGTTTTATTATTTTATGATAATATATGGAACATTTAGCTTGATGAACTTGCTGTCAGGCACTTTAATGTGCTAGTGCTGTGTTGTAATTAAACATGTATTAGTTTTTACTGTTATTTCAGTATCACCTGTTATTGTTTGATATGCAGTCATTTTAACATCTATATCTCTGTTCAGGTTGTTTTTTAATGTTCTGGTATGAAAGTCATTAAAGCAAACTAAGAGGAAGTGGGACAACGCTCATTTCGACTGAGTCACTTTTGAGAGCCAAATTAAGCAGCATTTAAAACCTCCAGAGCTCTGCTGCTGTTGTTAACTATATTCTCACTGAAAAACTTTCTCTTCAGATCTCAAAAATATCTGCCACACCTCCAGGAGAGAAAAGACAGAGAAAGGAACAGTTTGAAAGATTGACAGCAACAATATGATTGGCTCACAGAGGTTGTGACAAATTCTTATTGGTTTAACTGAAAGAATGAACGCCCTCAATCTGATGACGGAGTTGGAAGCAGAAAAACGGAAGAGAGGGGCCGGGGGAGAAATAGAGTCAGCATGAACGATGTCTTCCTGATTGAACTTCTGCTGAGCTTCAATTCTCAGAAAAAAAGAGCTGCAAAGATAAAAAGAGGAACCAGCAGATCTCAGAGCAGTAAAACATCATCTTATCTGTGTTCTTCAGCAGCTGCTACAGTATCACCATATTGCACCATGGACATCAGGAGTCAGATTCTGGTGGGAGAGGAGTTTGACTCTTCACCTGTCTGTTCATGTGTGCTGTCAAACATCACCATGGATCCTGTCTGTTTTCTAATAAACACTCAAGAACGAAAGTTGCACTATTGCAAACATTTATTTTAACTGTAAACAGTCTTCTCACATTACTTCCTTTTCATCTATTTAGAAGATGAAACGCGTCGTTGTCACAAATAAAGTGTGAACTTGAGGCTCAGTGTGAACCTACACATAGTTTATTTGTAACTGTCATGTTTTAGAGGAAACTGGCAGTGGTGAAGCCGTTCGCACGACTCAGAGAGGCAATATAAAGACAACGTTCAGTTTTACTTGATACAGGCAGGCAGGCTCAGAACACCAGGTAATAATGCTGCATTTGACACATGACTTTGGATTTTCCTGAGTTCTCAGTTCGATATTTCAACTTGAACGCCCTCTTAAGGAGACAGAGTCTTACACATTTCTTTACGCCACCATTTCAGCTTTTACCAAAACTCCATAGTGACGGTGTCTGCCCACCTGAACATTTAAATTAAATCAAAGATAAACTGAAGAGGAGCTGCGCATAAAAAACTAATAAAAATTAAAACCACTGCTGAAATAGTTAAAAATAGGTGAATTAAATGTGGACTCTTAAACATCAGATTTCTGTCATCTAAAGGTGAACGGTAACACTTTCTATGAAGATCAACGCTATAATGACTTATGCATATATTTATAACACGATATAATGCATCCGTAAGACATTATAACAATATTTATAATCACTTACAAACATGCATTAGGTGCTATAGCAAAGTTCATAACATTTTGATTTAATGTTTTATAACTAATAGTAATGCCAGTTTATATCAATGTGCGGCAAGAATCTCCGATTAGTGATATAAAATGGAATAATAGCTTACAGTAATGTTTAAAGTTATATAGCATGTCTTTGTTTGCTTTAAGTAAAGTTATAATGTCCATCCCTGTATAAAATATTACAGGTGGACATAACACCATATGAACTAATTATAAGACCTAATAACACGTCATTGTTTCCTTTAATAAAGTGACACGCATTTTGCGCAGGAAAACAACTTTTATTCATGTTTCTTCACTTCATGAACAATCTGTATGTACTTTGAACATTTTGCAGTTTAGCACGAAAACACAACATAATTATATCAAGGACACTCATTCTCAGGGTGACGAAGATCGCTGAAGAGATGACCTGTTGCCGACCAACATCATGTAAGAGGCTCAGATGTTGTCGCAGATGAATGGCGAGCCTATGGACAGGCCCTAACAGATGCAGTGGACAATTAAAGTCAACCGTTTCACAAAGCGTAGCCTATTAAAAAGACATTTTAGAGTAATTGAATGGGAATACTGCTAGCTACGCTAATGGCTTTCACTGTTCCAGCAGTTGGCTGAAACAACAGAATTAACGGACACACCGTGACCTACACTGCACATGTTCTGCCAGGCTGACAACTTACTAAGTAACTTAAATATTTTCCTCCGCTAACTTTCACTGTCACGTTCTGCTGCTGCTGAAATTACTGAGCTTTTAAACATAAAACTATGTATGTGTGAGCCGCTTTTAAATCTGTGAGGCTTTAAATCTACATTTTCAGTAGGAACCAATGGGATCAGAGCTGAGAGCCACAAACAGGAAGTAAGAAAGTATTGAGTGACTAAGGCTACAGTCATGTTGGGTTAGGGGTGTTAATCTATGTCGATGACTCTCCCCTTGTTGTCCGACGATGCCGCAGTTTGGGATAGAGAGCCAAAGGCAAGTTCACAGGCCAGCACATGTCACTCTGAGCTCTGCTGGCAGTGTGGAGAATTTGAGTCTGTTAAGTTTAGGCATTGAACTGTGATGGTTATGTTTAGTGGAAACTCGCCGGTAAGGGAATAGATCCCATGAGTGCTCCTATGAAGAACATATTGAAGGCCAGGAAGGGATCGAGCAGAGCGGCACTGATCGGGCATTTACAAGGTTCCTAACTGAGTGAAATGACCCAGAAGTGTTTAAGTTGCAGCCATGATAAGAGCTGGTTAAAATCTCTAAATGCTGGAAAGGTGCTTAAATGCTTCCCTTCTTATCTACTTTAGCAAATGGTACACTGGACCATCCTTAACAAAAGGAAAGGGAGATAATGCTGTCCCACAATTCCTTGCAACACCAGCATTTAAAGCGACTCACCATTGTAGTTTCACCACTTCAGACCCACATAAATGTACAGGAGCATCTAACAAAATTACAATATCTTACAAAAGTTCATTTGAACTGAACCAGTCTGAGAGATTAAAGGCTCAGGAAACATTTGCAGGTGTTTTGAGTGAATTAGCTGATTCGAGCTCTTCTCAGGTCGACTTTTCACTATTATGACGTCTGTATTCCATATTTTAATTGAATAACGGGGAAAAAATCATGACACAAATGTCTTTAGTTGCACCTCTAGAAACAACAGATCATCTACATAACAAATGCATTAACAAGATCAAAAGCTTCCATCACAGGAAACCATATATATTTATGTTTGAATACATTTTACTCTTTATGCTCAACTTTCTCTATTTGTATATTCATTTTGTTATTATATTGTATCAGCATTTTAATCCTTTTGTTTTCCCAACAGTATTTATGTTGAGCACCATTGGTTGTCTTTTATGAATTCTCCTTCACATCTTTCCTTGACCTCATGGCGTTTTCCATCAAAGTCAAGGAAAAGTGTTTAGGAAAGGACAGAGGATGTATTTTTTTACCATTACAATGTTTGTATTTCTTAAAGTTTTATGGTTTTATGTTATGTTGTGAGGACAAACATGACCACAGTTTCCAGGTTCAGTTCGTCCACAGATCTCAAATCTCCAAACATGCTGAACAAAGAACAGCCTGAAGATTATTTAAATAATTATTGGTTACATGTAACAGAAATCAAAATTGACTTTCACCTGTTCTGTGTGTCTGTAATTATAATTGTCAGAACCAATTGGAGTTTTAGACCTTAGAAGTGAGGACATTTTGTCTGGTCCTCCCTTTGGGACAGACCTTTAAAAGAGTCTTTCTTTTAGGGTGAAGATTAAATAAAGTTGAAGTTCAATTAAGATTTGGGTCATTTAGTTGTGATGTTTCAGAGTTAGGGGCAAAGCTATACTGTGTATGAGAGAGAGAGAGAGAGAGGAGAGAGCTCTCTACTGGCTGTTGACTCCAGAGCCCATCATGAGGTCAGTCTGTGTTTCTTTTCTTTGCTGATATTTTTGCACATGCATTTGAACACTTCCTGTGGTGCAGTGTAACTAAGTACATTTACAAGTTCATACAAAGATGATCTAGAATTACTAATCCTTTATGCTTCCTCATCTCTGTTGGGTCTGTGGTCACCTTTCCATCAGGGAGGCGGAGACACAACATTTGTTTTTATTTTTCAAAATAACTGACTTCTACATCTACAGGTGCATCTCAAAAAAAATGTAAATATCACGAAAAAGTTCATTTTTAAGTTAAAAAGTGAAACTTTCTAGATTCATTACACGTAAAGTGAAATGTTTAAGGCCTTTTGTTGATTTAATCCTGATGATTACAGATTACAGCAGATAGAAATCCAAAATCTGTATCTCAAAATATTAGAATAAAGAATTACATTAAATTAAGATTGCCGGATCAAATCATATTCATGTAAGTGTCATGGTGTTGTGGTGGTTGAGCAGGTTGGACCCAAACGCAGGACACAGAGCAAGCGAGTGCAGTTCAAAGTTTTAATTCCAATAAACAAAGCGAGCACACTTACATTGGAGTGGCTGAATCCAAAATAACAGAGTCCAAATAAACAGGTGATCTAACAGAAATCCAAATCCAGGGAAACAGGGTGACACAACAAGTAAGGCAGGCTGGCAGGAAACCACACAGCAACATGGGACAGAGCATCTAAACACTACAATGACCAGACGAGGAATGAACAGACACACCAAAACATTTATAGACAGGGACTAACGAGCAGGTAGGGCTGGGTATCGTTCAAAGATTTTCGAAATCGATACCTCACCTTCGATACTGGTTCCTGAACGATACTTTTTTTGACAAACGGAGAACCATTGTTGTTTGTATGAAGTAAATTAATTATCACATTATTATCATTAACAGTTTATTCTGAAAAATGCTGCTGCTTGTCAAAACCAAGAGATATTTTCAATGTAACATCGGCCTATATTGTGCTTTTGTTGTTTTTATTCCTCTTTCTTTAGTTTTTATAATGTTATTTCATTGTTTATTACTTATGTATTTTTTATTGTTTATATGTGAATTCATGGCAACAGGACTGAGAGAAAGAGAGAGAAATCTCTCAACTCATCTCACGGAAATAAGTTTCTGCCACTATATCAAATTTTCCTCCTCACTAGAGGAAGAGGTGTCCAGGCGACAACTATCACAATAGAAAGGTTAATCCACTGCAGCAAAGTCGCAGACATCAGCCCAAGGATCGGTACGTCGATGTCACCGTCACAAGAAGCGCTTCCGCCGGCTGCACACACAGGTCCGTGTGTGGAGGTGGCGTCACTGAACTGATCCTTCAGAAACACTTGGGAAAATGTAGCGTGTGTGGAAGCTGCCGCTACTCTGTCAATAAAAGAGCTTTGATTTGATTCAGGAAACAGCGACGCTGCCTCCAAGCTACTGAGAAATGTAGTTAAACGAGTAACGGCAATGTAGCGCTGAATGTAGCGACGCTGAATGTAGCGACGCTGCTGCCCAACGCCGCCGTACGGTGGGCGTGTTGAAGCAGCTCGGTGGCAGCAGAGCGCTGAGACGATGATGCACCGGCTCTGTCTTGTTGCAGCAAAGACGGAGCGACTTTCTGCTCTTAAGTTTATTTCACAAACAGTCAAAGGCTAAGCCAAAGCATATACGCCTGGTGGAGCGTCTGATTGCACACTGGCACGTCAAAAGCGCGTGATTTGACAGGAAAGCGCGCGCCTTTGACACGTGATTTGACAGAAACGTTCTTGACGCGCGCTTTGGATTCACCTAAAACGCACGTCGAAAGCGCGCGTTTTTGTATCAAAACGGGCGTCTTTGATGTGTGATTAGCCATCAAACGCATGTCCAAACCGTGCGTTTTTTTCATGACAAAACGTGCGTTTTGAGTCAGTCAGAGGAACTCATACAATGTTCTTACCTTATGGCTTCACAGTCAATAGCCATTGACCCATAGATGGTAAATTCAATGTCATTGAAAGTATGTATGTGCTTTATTATTTTGAATAATTGTTTTAGAATAGGATGCTCTTCCCTTGCAAGACACAATGGAAGTGTTGTATATTATACACACTGCAATGTGTATGGAGAAGAAACATTCACACAGCAGGTTACATAGCGCAGTTGTAAATCAGAAAAAATAAATTCCAGGTATCAGAAACCTGCAATGGAACCTCCATTGCAATGGAAACCACATTAAATATGAATTTAATACTAAAAATATAGCTCTAACAGTTCACCTGAATAAATTATAATAAATTATATTGCATGTGATTGACTACTGCTGCTAACATATTTCTCTCGGTCCAGGATCAGTTTTTGATTTATTGATTATACTTCTTATGTTACCATGATGTAACGTTAGTGCTGCATAATGTTACAGAATGACTGTTCTACAAGCTTGGCTTTTATTTTAATATATGTACAATTACGTCCGGGTCACCTGACCCACTTGTCTTCTTTTCTTCAAATGGAGAAATGAAAAAGGAATTTCAAAAAAACAAAATCAAAAATCTTTGTTTTTGGTTCAAAACAATAAACGAAAGAAAAACATGGTTATCCGTTTCACGCTTTGTGGATTAAAAAATAAAGTATAAAAATGTACACCAACCACCCCAGTTAGCATTTTAATTTAAGTTATTATTCTGTATAATATATTTTAAGTTTCAAATAGTATTCATACTTGCTATGTGGGAGCTCAACCAGCAGAGGTCACTCTATTCCCTTCTGTGGCGTCCAGGGCTAAAAAAAGTTCTGACTTGTTTTTATCAATATCAATGAGGAGGCTCGCACTAGTACCACAGGAATGTAATCACTGAGTTTGAAGCCATAGGATGTGCAGAACTTCACCTGCCTTCTAGCTACTCTGTAAATTGTGCTATTACTGTTAAATTGATAAACTCTCAGATTCCACAATCTACTGCTACCCTTTCTGTGTCAAAACAAAACACTTTTAAATCAAAACTGCAGAGTTGTAGCCTAAAGCTTTTTATTTTACTTTCCAATATCAAAACATTAAATTCGCCAGTGTACTATACTCTATTTTATTATTATTTTACTATTGAGTTATGGTATTTTTTGTATGAGTAGGCACATCATGAGTAATGTACAATCCTGAATCAAATTCCTCCTATGTGTACACATACCTGGCAATAATGCTGATTCTGATGTGGCGGGATGACAGTAGCTACATAGACTATATCTTCAATCAAGGGACACTTTAATGTAGTTGTAAGCTTTGTAATCTCCTTAATTGGAGCCAATAAAACAGTTTTTCATGTCAGCAGTAAATTCAACTGTTTTATTGGCTCCAATTGGGGAGCCTGCAAAGATTCCAGCTATAATAAAGGGTCAACCTTGATTGAAGATATAGTCTATGTAGCTACTGTCATGTATGTTTTCACTGGGTTTAATAATAATGATAAATTATTTAAAAAACAGCCCTAAACCCCATCTACCTAACAACAGGACAGACTGAAGCCCTAAAAAGAACAACCCTTAAGAAAGAGCACCTTATTTTCCCCTGTTTAGACACCTCCAACACAGGTTTGCACTGATGATTTGGTTGACCTGTTTACACGTTCATAACGTTCTCAACGTTCTCAACGCTGTTTGTCATGAAAAAAACCCCGCACGGTTTGGACATGCGTTTGATGGCTAATTACACATCAAAGACGCCCGTTTTGATAATAATAAACGCGCTGTTTTGGCGTGCATTTTAGGTGAATCCAAAGCGCGCGTTGAGAACGCACGGTTTTATTGCTAATCACACGTCAAAGACGTGCGCTTTTCTGTCAAATCGTGCGCTTTTGACGTGCCAGTGTGCAATCAGACGCTCCACCAGGCCTTTATGAATACTCTGGCTTACGATATTCACCAGGTCTGTCGTGTCGCCGCTCTTGGCAGCAATTATCTTATGTCGCAAATATTGCATCACGCGCTGTTGCATCAAGCCACACTTTTGACTTTCTCCACGTCTTTTACATCCACGAGCCACGTCTCTGTGCGTAACCGGTGTGAGCTAGTGTTTACTTCACCACAGCCAATTACAATCACTTTTAGATGTGGGCTCATCAAGAATGCTGCATGTTTATTGGCTCACTGCCGTTAATAAGAACCTTTAGGTATCGAACTTTGGTACCGAAAGACAAAGGCGTTTTTTGGATACTCGGTGGTATTGAAGCAATTCGGTTTGTGCCTAAAAGTATTGAACTTCGATACCCAGCCCTACGAGCAGGGTGGGAGCAACACAGGTGACCGGGATCAGGGCTAACAAGGCCGACAGAGAGAAAGCAGGGGGGAACAGACACAAGCAGACAGATCACAAATACACTAACAGCAACTAACACAGACCAAAGCAGATGAAGATGAAACAGAACTCAGATGGACAAAATGCAGAAGTACACAGACCAGGAGTGAACATTTAAGACATGAACTAAGGTACAGGACTAAGAACTAAGATACGAGACAAGACAGATACTAAGTAACTTAAAGATGTGGATGAATAATAATAATAACGAAGGCTACACAGAGACTAGAGCAGAATGAACAAAATCAGATTAATTAATGAAACTGACAGAGAACATAAATACACAAGCAGACAGAACTCAAGCATGATGGTACAGAAACTAATACATGAGACTGGAAAAGAACTGAAATCGGGAAAATACCAAAAAACCACTAAACACAAGCTGACAGATAATAACCAGACAAACAACAACAGTAGGTAGAGGACGCACACTAAAGGTAGCAAGCGAACTAATAAGACAGGATGGCTAAGGGAGACAAGATAACAGAACAACACAGATACTGGATACAAGACCCCAGACTATAAAACAGAAAACCTCCCGTCTGTAGGCGTCATCTCCGTCTCCGATGAGGCCGATGACCGTTGTGTCGTCAGTTAACTTCAGGAGTTTGACAGATGGGTCCCCTGAGGTGCAGTCGTTGGTGTAGAGGGAGAAGAGCAGTGGCGAGAGCACACACCCCTGGGGGGCGCCAGTGCCGATAGTCCGGATGCTGGATGTGATGTTCCCCAGTCTTACCTGCTGACTCCTGTAAGTCAGGAAGTCTGTGGACGCTGGCGCAGTGAGATGGGTGAGTTTGGTGCTGAGCTTGTCTGGGATGATGGTGTTGAACGCTGAGCTGAAGTCCAAGAACGGGATCCTTGCATATGTCCATGGAGAGTCGAGGTGTTGCAGGATGTAATGGAGACCCAAGTTGACAGCATCATCCACAGAACTGTTAGCTGTAGGAAAACTGCAGGGGTCCAACAGGGGGCTGTAATGTCCTTCAGGACCAACACCAGTCTTTCAAAGGACTTCATGACTACAGATGTCAGGGTGACAGGCCTGTAGTCATTTAATCCAGAGACTGGAGGGTTTTTTGGGACCGGGATGACTGTGGAGCGTTTGAAGCAGGATGGTCTCTTGCAGTTTGTGAGTGTCCGCGAGGCCTCTCCACACTGGCGCTAGGGTCATTGGCTGCGATGCTGTTGTTAGGCTTTTCAGCATAGCACCTCTTTAGCAGCTTTGATCTCTGGTACCTTTGACTAAAGGTCCCAGAGTCTGGAGGACGAGTGGAGAGGCACAGAATCCAAGTAGCTTTAAGTCCAGAGTGAAGTTTCCACAGTCAGTGATGGTTTCGGGTGTCATGTGATCTGCTGGTGTTGGTCCACTGTGTTTCAAGTGCAGCGCGTCTACCAGGAGATTTTAGATCAACTTCATGCTTCCATCTGCTGACAAGCTTTATGGAGATGCTGATTTCCTTTTCCAGAAAAAAAGCAGAAATCACTGTGCACAAAACACACATGATTCGACTAAGTCCTGTAGGCAGGACATGACGATTCTGATTCGATTCCTTAATCGGGGAAAGTCTTAGTAATATTATGACTTTTAAGGAGTAGTAAGTAACTAGTAACTTATTACAATTTCTAAGTAACTTGCCCAACACTGGTAGCTGAGTATCGGTAAAACAATGGTAAATCTAAACTGAACAATACTGAAATGGTGGTAGACAGCCGGTAGATCCGGAGCTAAAGTAGCTGCTCCTGGTTTGCATCAAGGCTAGTATAAACAAACCGTTCCACGTTTGTTTTTTACTGTTACATCCTTTCTTCAGGCTAAATCAACACTTTGGCATGATACAGGTGGTGCACAGGAAAGTAACATGGTGTTAGCTGGTGAAGTAACGTGGAAATAGATACAACTGTGCACGTTAGAAACTGCTCAGTGTTAGCCAGCGAGCTAACGTGACTCTCCGTGACTCTAGCCATTCTGATGTTCACTGTTTCCACCAACATCCTCTGATTCTGGTTTGGCCTGACAGTCTCCATCACATTAACCTTTATAACCATGTAAACACAAAGGTTCTTCCTTCTTGCTCCACATCTCATTAGAAATAAATATGGGACCCGAATGATGCAGACAGAAGGCACCGCCAGCGGAAACCAGAAAAACACGTTATTTTAAACCAAGACGCTTTCACGAGCCAACTGACAAACCCTTCTTCTTCATAAATACGACCATCGCTTTATTCATACATGAGGCACTGCGAGATGTTTCAGTGCCCCACCTGTTCTCCTACTGCAAGCAGAACCTGATCCACTGTGGTGCTGGGCTTCGGCACCACCCTCACCCCATGCTTTAGAGACAGGGGAGGCATCTCTGAGGACGCCATCCCCTCCAACAAACACAGCTTACTGTCTACCACAAACAACCAAACACACACAGTAAACACAGAAGGAGAAAAAAAGGAAGCCTCACAAACTCTCAGCCACACTCACCACCACCAGACTCCCAGCATGCACAGAGAGAGAGGGAGGTACAAAAACAAACAGATGGCTACAGAGATGCAGCGGTTGTCTAAAATTTACAAGTATCCGTGGAGTCATCCAGACAAACAAGGACTGTAAATACAAGGCCGACCCGCTGGAAGGACCATGGTAACAGGTACAAGGCCTGAAGAAACCTCATGTGTTTCTGATGTTTATCTGGTCATCATTAGAGGGTTAAACCTCCAGAGCTCTGCTGCTGCTGTTAACCACATTCTCACTGAAACACTTCCTCTTCAGATCTCTGAACATAAAGAGGTGCAAAGATTCAAAGAGGAACCAGCAGATCTCAGAGCAGTAAAACATCATCTTATCTGTGTTCTTCAGCAGCTGCTACAGTATCACCATATTGCACCATGGACATCAGGAGTCAGATTCTGGTGGGAGAGGAGTTTGACTCTTCACCTGTCTGTTCATGTGTGCTGTCAAACATCACCATGGATCCTGTCTGTTTTCTAAGAAACACTATCTGAAGAAAACAAGGTTATCTTAAGCAATTATCTTCCACACCTACAGCTACCTCTACTTCTTCTTTTCAGTTGGTGAAACACGTCATTGTCACAAATACACCGGAGTGAACAAAGTGTGAACTTGAGCCTTAATATAGTTTGTTTGCAGGTTAGATCAGTGACTTTGCTCGTGATGTATTTGTAGATGGTGGATCTTCATCAGGCTGCTGTGACCTCTGACCTCTTTACTGATGGCTGCATCTCATATTGCTGATCAAGAATTTGGGGTCTCTGTCAGTCACTGTGGATGAGAGAAAACTACATTTCAAAAATGTAAAAGTGAAAACTGTAACAGAGTTTTTGGCTGTTTGGACATCGACAAGACAATTCAGAGAGACTGAAATCTAAAACAGACTAAAAGTCAGTATGAGGAAGTGACATCATCCTAACCACAGGAAGTAGCTACAGCATCTCTCTACTAAAACACTACTTTAGAAACTCAGACAGTTCAGAGCACGAGAACAAGAGACAGAAGAAGGAGAGACAGAGAGAATCATGATGGTTGAGTTCAAATGGATTTCTTTATTTCTTACAGCGGTGCTTCAGTTTACAGGTAAGAATACATATATCACATATATAAATGGAAGGCACATTGTAAAAAAATAACTTGATCAATATTATTAAAGATTCTTTATTAGCTACATTTGATTTAACTAAGAAAACCAAATCTGTTGTTTCTAATGTGGTGAGTTTAGTGAACTCTTGGAAACTAAGGATAAAGAAATAATCGTCACTAACTATGAACATAACAGACATTTTCTCATTTCACTTTATTTTTCATCATTTTCTCAACAGCAGCAGCTGAAACACTTCCCCTCTCCTTCACTGTCAGAGTTGGACATGAAGTCACTTTGCCTTGTGAAAATGTGATAGACGGTCAGCAAGAATGTGAATATACTACATGGACCTTTGCTGGTTCAGAAACAGAGGAACAGTAACGGCTGTTTGAACTTGGGAGGTTTCACAGTGAATCCAAAGCTAAATCAGACAGACTGAATGTTACAGAGAAATGTTCTCTGGTTGTAAAGACGGTCACAGTCGAGGATGTTGGTCATTACACCTGCAGACAGTTCATATCAGGACAACAAAAGGTCAAGACTCTCAGGGTTCATCTGTCTGTTAATATCAGTGAGTATTTC